>JAOUZG010047704.1:2320613-2393802 GCA_026289955.1 Argiope argentata | reverse complement strand
GTAGCATCATTGTTTTTAGAAAACAGATTTTCATTCATCTATTTCAAAGCATCACAAATTATTTTGCTGATGCAACAAAGAAAATTATGCAAAGATAAATCTTCAAGAAATGTTTTTTTCTTGCAGCTAAAATATGCTTATGACCTTGTTTGCACTTTGACTACTTATTTCTTATTAAACTACTTTATACAATGTATGAGAATGCAATATAAAAACAAAAGTTTTCTTTTTTTCATTCAAAATTCAAAATGAATTCTTACTTGTGCGTTCGTGGTTACTCGTCACTTTCCCCCTTGTAACAATATATTACTTTACAAAGCATTTTAATATTTGCAGTAACTTATCTTGGCATAAATACGTGACTGTTCACACTGAGCGAAATGATTTCGCATTGTTATCAGTTATGAAACGTGCATATGAACTGCATTCGTGAGCAATAGAATGCTCTCGAATTTAAATTTCGACGTGAATTTAAAGGTGTGAACTTTCATGCAATTTGAAATTAAAATTATCCATTCAAATTTCTGTTGATTTTTTCCCAAATATATTGGGTACCTGTATTAAATTCTTAGATGTGATAGATTTTCAATGAAGTGTCAAAGCTTCAAACTGACCACAAATAAATTTTGCACTTGCAAGAAAAGAAATTAAAATTAGTTTATCTTTGGAACCATTTTAGTTATTTAATTTTTTAAAGTGTCAAATATTGATTGACATAATAAAATTAAATATTTAAAAAAGTAATTTAAAGTAATTATTAGATGCAGTAAACCAGACGTTAAATGACATGAATTTTCCAGGTCATTTACATCATTCCACATCATTTGATTTGTTATCATTAGTGAAAATAACTAACCAAAGGACATGCGAAGGAAATTAATTCATTATTTATTCCGATATTTATCTATTTCAACTGTTAAGATAAACAAAATTCACCCTTTGTACCTTTGGTCTGAAAGAATAAGGTTAAATTAATTGAATGAAAATCATTACTAATTCTTTCATGGTTAGATTTCTGTATTTATATTTGAGTATCTTCTAAATGTGATGAAACTAATTCTAATTCCACTTGGTTCAGTTTGTTCAATTAATGACTGGAACAAAGATTAATAATAAAGGGCTAGAGTGATATCCTAAGTTTTTAATAAAAGCTTGGGACAATAATTTGTCCATGAGAATGAACTTGATTAATCATCATTATGTGAAAAAGGCGATTTTTACATATCTCAAAGATTTTCAGTCTAAATAGCTTCTTTTTTTTCTTTCTGGCTTGAAGGAAAGCCTGAAACTTTTTTTTTGGCTCATTGAGTGCTTTTTTGCGTAAATTTAGCTTGTAGGACGTAATAAACATCTCATTGCTAAAGTGGCATTCAACCATCAGTCTCTGTAAATTGCTAGGTAAGAGAGAAGAAAAAGAATCGAACCATAATCTTCAATTTAAAATTCATATTTCTTAGCCAAGTCTACTAATTGGTGCTTTTTGATATAACGATTTTAAGCAGTTAATAACATTCTGTTTCAAGCTCTTTGCTTCCAACGACATTCATGCCTGCCATTGTGTTATCCTTATCATTTTTTTAAAAAATAAAGGCATACAATCCTTTTTCAATCCTAAGTAGTCATAAAAGACATTGGGGTATTTTTCATCTAAATTAATTCATCGTTTTCATAATGAATAATAGGAATCATTTTGAAATAGAAATGCCATGATAATAATAATAGGAATGATGAATAACAGGAATCTTAATATAACCACAAATAGAAATATCGTTGAGACTATAAAATGGTGAATTTAAAGGTGGTATTAAAATATGTTTGCAAGCTTATTCACTCCAAAGTTAAAACAAGAAAAGGACACTCAGACACCAGGATGAGAAGATTCTAGTATAGTGGTTGGTTCTCACCACCTGGATGGTACAGAAATGGTGGAATGGGTACCTCCTACCAATGAAGTTACACGCTTCCTACTGGAAGGGTTGTATTGTGGTCGGTGATGGCCTTTAAGACTCAGGTCAGTTCTTATCATTACTGTCACGGACATTCGGTCATTCAGATTAAATTAGTAGTCTTAGGGGTGGATCAGAGTAGCCAAGTTGATGATTATTTAAGCTCACTATTAAATAAAAAACATAGAATTCTTTATAAAAGTAGGAATATTCCTCGAATTAATTGGAAATTGTTTTATTCTAAAACATCCAAAGAGTTAGTTTCCCTTAAAAGGATTGTTTGAAACAAAATATTTTCTGTTTTGTAACCGAAGTAAGGCTTTTATTTTTTAAAAAATTTATTTCATGCTCATAATTTTGTTTAGAATATGTTTACAAGTAATTATGAATATGGTATTTTTTTCCTCTGTTCATCGTCGTTTTTCATTTTTAGATGTACTGTAAAGACATATTTGAAGCATATGCAATCGAAAAATATTTGGTTTTATATACTCATACATATTTTAACTGTGAAGTTTTATTGGATTAATTGTGAAGTGATTGTAAAAGAAAAAAAAGTCAAAATAATATTTGGATTTGAAATGGTCTTATGTATTTTAAAAATTCACAGGAAAACCTCTTAGAGCGGAACATAGGAATAGTACAATGACCTTGAGTCAACCAAATAATGTTTTGCTACGAGCTCAAACTGCGTTTACGTTTTTTTTAAAAGGTTGCAATGTTATAGAAAATAATAACAAACCTTAAGGAAATAATGAAAAAAAAGATCGATTTTAGGAAACTAATTACGTCTACATTTCATAAGAGATTGTGTGTGTTTTTTTCAATTTTAAATTCAAAAGCCTTGATTACGAGATTTAAAACATGATGTGAAGGTTTCAACAAAAGTCGGTAAATGATTCTATAAATATTTATTATTTTATACCGATCATGTTTCAATGGCATCAATGGTTGATTTTAAATTTTTTTATGGATCATTAGATCTGTTAATAACAATCGGATTACAAAAAGAGACCGAAATCCATTCACCTTCAAATTTTCGCCGCTAAAATTTGCATTTTCAAATAGTCCAATATCTACACCACTTTCAATCATTCAAATGGTTTTAAGTTTTGAAAATTTATGTTTTAACTATATTTATTACAGCTGAAGGTTTTCCTGTTTCTATCTAATTTTGCAATAATAGAAAATAATTACTGTTTCAGATTTAAATTATTGGAATTTTAATATTTAAAACAGGATTTTATAAACTTTGTCAAGATTTCTTAAGAGTATTCAGCTTGAATCAAATAAACGTCATATTTTAAAGTTACACAACGCACGAGCACATCTCAGAATTTTAGATTTGTACTCGAAACTTAAGCCGTAACCTGTCTTTCTCTCTTAAACTATGCTCAGAATCAGTGATACAAAGTTTAACAGAGTTAGTATACACAAGGCCCGGATACAGGTGATCTTATGACAAATTATCGCTTAGTTACGAAGTAGTGACTTAGTCAACAGGCCGTTGCAACAATTTTGAGAATATTTCCAAACTGGTTGCATGGCTAAAAATTTTATTCTATTTATCAGGATTTCGAATGTTTTAAACTTGGATTTGATTATCTTTTATAAGAATATTTGAAGAGAAATTAATAGACAGTGAGCATTATTAGAATACAAATATTCTAAAGGTCAAAAGTTGTGTTTATTAAATTTTTAATTGGAGTTAGGCAGTTGGCAGATAAAGCGTTCCAAATCCTTCGAATACCTTTGATAATTTACATAAATAATAAATGCTTAAAATTGTTAAGAATGCATTGACGCCTTAAAAGTGTCAAATAAATTTATATAGTAAAGGAAACTAAAATAATTGTTTTTCTTAATCGCTTAATATTGGAAACAAAAATAGTTAATCTTGTTTTTAATTAGAGAGTGTTATGGTAGAACATAATATGAAATTTTTGTTTTTATTTATTTTCATTAATTTAAATTTGAACTATTTTGTATTAATTAATTGAAACCTATAGCATATTGCAAATATTGTTTTATTTTAAGAAAAAAAATCAATTTTACACTGCATTTAATTATTTTAAAGTGTAGTAATTAGTAAGTTCTGGATGCAGTAACTATAATTATTGTTATTTTCTATTTCAGTATTTAGAACTTCGTTTCAGCAGACCTGTGAGAACAATATGCTCAACTATTTTCACCATTCAAATGGTAAGCGTATTCCGAAATTGTTTTACCATCATTTTATTGAAATGTCTAATTTGAAGCAAAATGGTATCTAAGAAATAAAAATGACTGAAAATGCATTATATTTGTTCATCCTAGTATCGAAAGCAATCAATAATTGCAATTAAAAACATTTTTTAAATTTAATATTAAAACTTCATTAATTGTATAACATAAAATAATCAATAGCCGCTGAAATTCTTAGATGTACTGTTACGACTACATCAAGAGTCTCTTTTTGAATGTTATGTGTACACTTAAAATCTGTTATTAATAGAATTTCAATAAATAGTCATTTCTTAATTACAAGAACTGCAGGTGACTCCTTTTAAGTATATTAATAATTTTATTTTATTTTATGAATATATGTTGAAGATATACAAATCCTTATTTTAAGTTAATTCAAACTTTATACCTTTTTTCATGCTAGTCCGATCCTAAACTATTTTCTGAAAACATAAATTTTTATACAATTATAATAACTATTTAGTTATTACTAATTTACGATATTATTATCCAAAAAGAGCGTTTTGTTTCAAATAATTTCAGACTAATCCTTCCATAAGAGACTTCAAATTTAATTGAATAATAATAACCCTTTATAACTAATTAAAATTCTATATTTTGTAATTAAATTTTCATTAAAAACTTATATGTGAGATATATATATGTGAGAGAGAAAGAAAAAGTTATTTATTTATTCGTACTTTCTTGTCTTATAATTTTAAAAATTTGTAAAATTATATGCAAGCATTTTCTTTTCCCAAGAGCACTAGCTTAAATTTAGAATAGATATAAAAAGAAATAAATTTCAAACGTATTCAGTATTTTTTTTGTTGCTAAAATTTGGCAAGGTAAGTACCTTTTTATTATAATATGTCAATTAAAAAGAAATTTTGTTGTTCTTGACTAAGCCATTAGTTATTACAAATTTATAATGACATTTTTTTATTTAATAAAAAACTATTCAGCAAGAAACGAGGCTGCTTTTAACTCGAAAATATTTTTCATAAATATCAAATATGTTGAATACTGATATTAACTAATGAATGTTTATCAATGGAAATTTTAATATACTTCTGGAGTGACACTATGCAAAATGTTACAGGAAAATTCTCTTCTGACTCGGATAAAATACAATATGAAATAAATATTTCGAAATGGTCGCTGAAATACCCAAACGACACAAAAGGGGACCTCATATATTCAGCAGTTTAGCATTTTCAACAATGAGAGCTCTCGAATTTAATGAAAAAATCACGAGTAATAATTTTATTTTAAATTGTGAGTTGTTGTTCTCATGTTACATTTTTTATAACTAAAGGAGGGGTGCAGTAACTTCTGAGAGTACATTGGACCCCTGAGCACCCGAGAGCAGAAGTCTAACTCCTAGCTCACACACGTCACAAACCCTTTACGGGCGGGCGTCATTCATACATTTATCCACAGGTCGTAATTTATATCTGGAACAGAGAACAATCACTTCTGACCCCAATGATATTACTCTTGACCTGGAAATCTTTGGTACCACGACAGATTTAATGTGCACCAGCTACTACACACACGGACAGCCCAAGACCAAGACCACACACTACCACACAAGACCACACACGTAGACCAAGGGATGCGAATCTAACACCCCCCAAACCAGGCTATCCCGGCTCTTCATTTTAAATTCAATCAATTTTTCAATTTATAACTGCGTGTAGTGAGAATATACTGTTTTATGATGCAACAATTTATGAAAAGGAGACTAATCAGGAATAAATTAAAATGCATTCATCATGAGACGCCCTAATTTCAAGAAACAATTTTTTGAATACACGTTTAAATAGTTTTCACACCTGTATGACTACATTTCATTAAACTGCTGGATACTCCTGAAAAAGTATAGAAATACGTTGCATATTTAGTAACTTTACAGCATTCTGCATTAGTGGATGAAACAATTCATTAGAATCTTTCAATTGATTTTATTGGAATAAATTAATTAAAAGGAAATTATTATATGATCACTTTTCAATAATTGAACATCAAAGTACAATTAAAGCAACTTCATTAGCACATCATCAGGTTTGGTTCAAGTTTCAAATGTTACAGCACTAAAATATGATTAAATATTAGTTAGTATCATCAAAACAACATTCCAAATTACTACAATTTGCAACAGCTAAAAGAACGTATATGGAAGAGATTACTTCATGAATGATGAAGACAAAGCCAAAATAAATCTTTGGTGGACACGAAACACAATCATTTTGAGAAGTTATTTTAATGTCTAAATGACTTCATGATTGAGACAGGAACTTTTTTCTTATCTACTATATTTAGAGGAAGTTCAATGGCAATATATGTAATTGCTGACTCATCGTTTTAAGACCTTGAATCAAGAATTGCTTTGAGAAAACAGCAAGGAATCGAGGATTTTTTTCTTTCGTGTCACATAATTATTTAATTTATATAAATATGTAGAGGGAAATTTGCTTTGTTATGTAAGGCTTTTTTCTTTAATTTATTTGGGAAAGTTTTGCTGACGATTAAAGCCTGGATGTAATAGATACGTCTCGAATTTTGTTTATTAAATAAGCCAGTCTTACTCGATTGGATTATTGCCAATCACTAAAAAAAGAGAATTTAGACTTTCGAGTTTTTAAAAGCTCTTACATATCTCTGAATATGGCTGTATCAACATCGTATAAGTTGGCATCATTGTAGGAAAGCCAAACTAGAAAGGGATAACAAAACGCAAAATACATATGCTTAACGCTACATCCAGTTAAAAATATAGAAATCGACAGATGGGGGTCACAGCTAATCTTAGATTTCAGAAAATCTCTTGTGGAATGTAAAATAGTATAATAAGGACTACAGAATGGAGAAAAATTAAATAAGAAACTGAAATAATTTCAAAATTTAATATGTAAGATGGAGATCTTCGGAGTTAGAATTTTAAAGATTCCATTTTCTACAATATCAAGGCTATATTTATAAAACTTTATGGAAGGCATTAATAGATGCAGTGTAGTGACCATCCATGTTTACTGAATGATCGATATCATAAATTTCTGAGTTGAGGCGTTGTTGGTCACCGATGAAAAACAATGGATGAGCTGAGTGACACATTCAACAAGGTGCACAACTGTGACATGATTTTGAAGTCAATTTTTTAAAGTTTTAACTCACAGAAGATCATTGGCAACAGTATCTAACCCGGGAATGTCATTGTTTTCTCTTTATAGTCAACAAGAAAAATGGATAAATGTAGTGTGGTCCTATGAGTCACATTTTCAACCGTTAAAGCTGTTGTTGTTCTTGTGTTCTGCTTTACAATGGAAGGAGGGGTGCAATAGCTTTTGAGGGTAAGGACCCCTGAGCACCCGAGAGCAGAAGCATGATTTCTAGCTAATGATCGTCACAAAATCCTTTTTAAGGGACGAACTTCCTTCATGCATTTCATTTATTTATCCATCCACAGATCGTAATTTGGATCTGGATATGAGAACGAACACCTCTGATCCAGTGCCTCCAATGGTAGTACTCTCGACATGTAGGACTTTACGACCACGATAGATTTAATGTCTGCCAGCCATCACAAACATGGAGAGTCTTCAGCTGGAGGGTTTGAACCCGCAGCCCAAGGGATTCAAATCCAACTCCCTACCAACCAGGCTATCCCGGCCCATACTTAAAACTATAAGTCGAAAATGATGAGCAGTAAAGTCTATAATTGTATGAACTCAAACTGGTAATAGTTTCCTAACAGAGAAGAATACAACAAATGCAGAAATCAATAACTGGAAAAATCATTTTTGTTTCTAATACAATTTTTAGTATGAAATTTGACAGATAAGCAGATGAATTAATGAAAAATTTATGAAAACTGATAACTTAGATATAACCATGAACATAAAAATCAATTAGACTCCGAAAAATTGAGACTGTAGCAGGTATATCATAATTTTAAAATGAGAAATAAACAAAGTTATCTATATGAATTTGTTCAAATTCATTGAGCATAACTTTACTCCTTGAAAGTATTTGAAATTAATGCTTTAAACTTAACATATAAATTTATTATGCCATTATTAGTTAAAATCGTGTTATAAGTGAACATAATTAATTAAATGATAAGAAATAATAGAGCTTCTACTCATTACGTCTGATTGGACATTGGTCTTGGGATTGAGTTTTGATTTCATTTAAGGTTGTTTAAATGTTTTCTAAGCGTAGAAAAATATTATGTCTATGGGAAGTTAACCATAACTATATTAGCATGAAAAGGAAGATTACTAAGTTGAAATGCCAATCCAAAAGAAATCATTCTCATTTATCCATGAATCAAACACTTGAAGATTGTTTTGAAAGACCCGAGGATAATTTCGAAATTAGATTTTCGTTTAAATAATTACTTAATTAATGCATGAATAAATTACCCTTCAAATTTTTTTCCAAGATTTTTTGGTACTTTTACAGTACTAAATCAGATATAACAGTAGTGTGACATTTTTCTAGCATTTCTTTACTTGAAGAGTAATCTCTCGCTATGTAATTCAGTTTCTTTATTTTATTGAATTGGAGAGGCTAATATATGGACAGTGAGAGTAATTGTTTCCCTCTCAACTTTAACAAAATGTATAAAATGGTGTCTTCCTTAATCTGCGGATGCTTCAAACAGGATACTTTAAAAGCATTGAACTCCAGATAGATTTATTCTGGCCATTCATCAAAAGGAAACTATTCAAAAGATTAATAGGTGTTAAATTATAATTTGATGTTTAATGAAGAAGTTTTGAAGCAAAAACGTGGTCATTTTGTCTTGTATATGGAATGTCGTAAAAAGAATAAATGGTACAAGGAAACAGAAGAAAAATAATTTTTTTTCCTGAAAAAAAAACATTAGTATTTTAAATATTCCGATAAATTCTATAATTTGTTAAAAACTTTTGAGCCGCTTCTATTAGTAAAAAAAAGTTTGACTTTTTAGCTAACATTTATTTGAATACTAAATCAAATATGATTAAAAAGGCTACATAATGAAATTCTAATAACAATTTTATTTGACTTCTAAATTTTTTTACTATACTGTAATGACACTGCATCTGAAATTCTTAAGTTAAATATTTCTGGGATAGAAAGAGTCTGTGAAAAGCTGAAGGAAAATGCATATTTAGAGTTTTTAAATATACAAGGTTATTTAAATGATAAATATTAAATTATTTTTTATAATTCATTTCATAGATTATAGATAAACATTCATATTCTATAATTTTGATTATGGAAGCCCGCGATCTATTTGCTCTTTTGACAATTTCAATGCTCATATTTCTCTGAAATCTATAATGTTACAATTATATTAGCAAAAGTCTTCTAATAGGGGCATTGACTCCTAAACAAATCTTTTTCTTGTCTCATGTGAAATCTGTACCTTAATTCTCAAACCATAGTTACTGTTACTGTTTATTGCTGTTTACAGATAAAATTTTTAAAATCAATTTTTTTTTAGTTTTTGATTTCATTTTGATGACAAATTTCTATGCACATTTCTTATGATAGCAATACTACTTTAAATTACATGACTTTGTTTAATTTAGTCAAATTAATTTCAAAATTTAGTGAATATTTTGCAGTGCTCGCAATGTTTAAGTAAGTATTCTCTTTTTATATCTTGTCTTTTAACTAACTCTTAATTAAAAAGAAAATAAATGAGACGTAATATTTAAGCATAGAGAGTAACTTTAAATTACTTTGTTTTAGGTTTTGTACATGGCGATTGTAATGTACGCCCCATCTCTTGCATTATCTCAAGGTAAGGCTTCTTTTGATGTTTATTTTTCATTTTTAAAAATGTATTCTTAAAAGAAAGGGTAACGAATATGGGAGGTAAGTTTTTAGAAGAGTTAAGGATTTGAATTTTTTTTCAGAAACAATAGTATACGTTTTTTTATGCACTAAGTAGCTTAGTTAACTTACAATATACGGTATTTGATCAAACAAAAAAATGTAAGGTTTTAACTTTCCACCAGTAGTAATTATTTCCAATCTTAAATGTCATATTTGTTTCTCACGAATATAAGATATATTCTATGATATGATTTCTGTAATTATAATTATTATTACGAAAATAATAATTATTCCGTAATTTTCATAACTACTTCTAATGGGAATAAAAGGCTTCGAATCGTAATAAAATTATAATTGTTACTTGTTACCTATTTAATAGCTATCTATATATTGTATTTAACTTGGATTTAGAGTGATTTACATCTTCATTCTTATTTGAAGCTTTGTAATTAACTGTAAATATTTTTTTGAAATATCAAACTATTATTTATTATTTATTTACTTTACTACATTCAAGAACAATAAGAGTTAGTTTAATACTAAAATGGAAGATAATACATCAGCTTAAAGAGTAGATTTAAGATAAGGAATCAAAAATCATTAATTATGTGATTTTGAATGATATTTAATAACGCAAATTGAATTTTCACCTTTATATAAAACTTTTCTGAAGAGCATTATTTCAAGAGCGAAATATATATTTTCAGATGGCAAGTACATTCAGTTAGAGATATTAAGGAATAAAAGATATTAAATTGTACAAAACCATTGGGGGGTATTTTGTATCTCTCACCATTTCAAAATTGGAATATTAAACAATAACAACAAAAAAACTCAACTAAACATCCTTAATTTTTTTTATTTGCTTGATCTAGAAGTGTAGCTCTTTCTTTATTCGTTCTTTTTCGAAATTTGTTGCACACGATGTGCCATAATAGTTAAGAATTTTAGTCAAATCACAGTATTTATTTTTAGATTATCAAAAAATATTGAACTAACATTTATTTACTTTTAAGCTTATTTAAAAGGTTTAGATTTTTATGATACTTTTAAATGTTAAAATTATATTATTATGATACTAGAAAAACTAACGAAAACGCTTTTTTACTGCTTCAAACTTCAAAATTTTGATTTTTATTTAAAGAAAGAAGAAGCTTCAGAGATAGCGTTAGTAAACATATAGAAGAAATAATGCAATATTATCATATAAACATGGTAATCATGTATAAGCAAATTCTATTATTATTATTCTTTTTATATAAATAAAAGCAAATGGAAATATATAATCTTAAATAATTTCTCTCTTTTTTCAGTAACTGGTCTTAAAGTATGGTTCTGCGTTCTGTCCATTGGCTTAGTTTGCACATTCTACACTACTATTGTAAGTATCTTTGAAATTTCATACTTAGGATTCAGTATTTTTATAATAATTTTCTAATACACAGATTAAATTAATTACATCAAATATTCCAAGTAAATTTTCAAAGAGAAATACCAGAAAAAAATTCAATTATAATGACTTTTGTTATAAAAGTGTGTCGTTAAGTAAACAAAAATTTTCGTATAAAAATACGTATATTATTTGCGATTTATGTATCGTAGCCGTATTATTAAAAGATATTGAAAGGCAAGAAAAAGAGAAGTTAATATATTCTTACTAATTTAAAATGTCATCTTTATGATAGAAAATATTATAGATAATAATGCATCAGCAATACATATTGTAAAATGATAGTATATTGATAGAAGTTTGAGTTTTGTGCAAAAGAGGTCAAAAAAATATTATCTTGTTTTTAAGTAAGTCAATGAAGAATGTAATATGACTTCATTTTTACTTCAGTGTTTTTCAGAAACTAAAATTCCTACTTATTACATGACTTATTGTAAAAGACTACTTACTTATTTAATAAAGTGTTACTTACATTATTTTTGTAATAGATAATTACCCACATTTCTTATGTAGTAAATTGTTTCAAAGCTTTGATGCTCTTCTGAAAAAATCTTTTACCTTGTGCGTTTTATAAGTTGAATTACTTTTATCCCAAAAATTTTTTACGATAATATTATGCACTTCAATTTGAAATATGATTACCATAATAAAACCAACTAATTATTCTCTTAAAACCATCGTGCTAGGTATAAAAATAGCGGACTTCTTTAAACTAATTTTCTGAAAAAACTTCATTTCGATTAAATAAAATAAGGATTTAGTCTTTGAATCTTTGAATTAAATCTAAAATTTCCCTCCAGAAAATAATTAACCCTGTTCCATAAATACAACTGAGCTTAAAGTCGGCATGAATTTAAGAAGAAATGAACGAACTGGTATTTGAACTTTTGAATCCAGAAAGTCAGTGAACCAGTTATAGAAACTAGTTAGCGACAATTTTTTATCAATTATATGAAGAATACTGAAAAGAAAAAAAAGCATATGCAAGAAATATAGAAATGACGATATTACGATGAAATGCGATATGCGAAAAGCGGAAGAACATTTTTGCGCTAACATATCGCAATTTCCTTTATTTTTTCCTTTGCGGTAACTTTCAAAGGCTATTCTTTAGTTAATTATTATATAGATTCTTATCAAGCTTTTTAATATTATCATTCACATTACTCATGATTTTCAGCGAGTGTTTCCTAGCAACGTAGCAATAATAATTTCCGTTTTTGTTTTAGGAAACAAAATGGAAGTGCTAAAATTTACCATAAAAGTCAATATTTTAACACCGGATGTAAAATTTATGGAATTTCAAATTGACAGAATCGCAAGGGAAGCTTAAAATGGATGTGTATCAGATTAATATGCTTTTAATTTTAAATTAAAATTATGTGTTAAATATTAAAAATTGAGAAGGAAAATTATTTTTGTCTTAAAAGAAAAAATAAATTAAAAAAGGCTATCATGAAAATTCAGAATTTTTTGACAATACATTCATATTAAGTTTTAGGAGAATAAGTAAAAGTATTTGATATTAGTAATTAGGTCTTATCAAAAATCAAAGATTATTTACATCCAATATTTTTTCTTTCTTTTTTTGTGTATCAAATAAAAATTCCAGATTAAATTAATGTAACTACTACGATTTCTACCTTATTTTCATTTGATCCTATAGGGAACTGACGAACGAAAAACTAAAAAAAAATAAATGAATAGAGAGCTAAGGATTATTAATTTATAATTAGAATTATTGAATTGCTTTATATGAAAGTAAGCAAAATATAAACAAACAAGGAATAGTCACATTTACAAGGATTTATATCATGAGAAAATTCTTTCACGAAATATACAAAGTTGCATTTTGAAAAAAATTAAAGACAAAAAAATTCATTTTTAAAACTTTGAAAATATTATTAACAAAACCGTTTATTATTCTGATTAATAATAAATTTTTTCAGCTTGAGAAATAAAATTATTATATTTATCATTAATTACTATTTATCTTAGATTCCTAGTCTACAAAGTCTCAAAATGCCCTTTGAAAATTTGATTTTGGAAAAGACGGCCTTTATTTAATTTTATGTTACTGAAAGAAAATTTGATTTTGGAAAAGACGGCCTTTATTTAATTTTATGTTACTGAAAGAAATGACTCATTGCTTTTCCCCCCACTCCAGTGAAATTTATACTTGTCTTCCTACATTTGAAATAAAAATAGTCTTTATAACTGACGATATGCATTCCGACAAGAGACTGAAGCTATTTATACATAGCCAGGGAACAAAAATTAAATTCAGTATAGTGAAAAGGATGGATTCAAATTATTCAAAGATACGACATATTAGTCAATTAGTAAATGAAAAATTTCAACTAGTAAAGCAGATTTATGTTGTTTATTGGGTTAATTTATCTCTATTAATTTCTTGTTTCGACCTAACATTACGTCTATTTTGGAACGGACCACAAAAATTAAATATCGGATAAAAACCGTTAGATAACGGAATAACATCTAAAGTCACATACATTTCTCAAAGTCCCTGTTTGCTCACACGAGCAAGAACACGTTTCCCTGTCTATGTCAGATTTAATGTCTACTAAACCTAAACTGGTAGCTTGTCTTTTGTGGAATTCGATTTGAAACCTGAAATCTTCCGATGACGAGAATAAGGCATAAGAATGCTGTCTCAAATCAAGATGTTAATAGCTATGCTCCCAATAGACCAAGAAGATAATTAAATTCTAGACCTTTTAATTAAGGTTGTTCAAATTGCTTTCTAAAATTTTACGAAAATAGGAGAATATTTCAGAAGGGGAATGTTTCTAATTTAAAGCTATAAAAAGACTTTATTTCTTAATATTCATGGATAATCTTAATTAGTTATTTTCAATTAAAAATAATTCATTGTTCACTTGTTTTTTTGTTCAGGGAGGAATGAAAGCTGTGGTTCTGACAGATTTATTTCAAGTATTTGTGATCTTTGGAGCTATGTTAGTAGTCGTTATTAAAGGATCTATTGATTTAGGGGGTATGAGCTATGTTTGGAATAAGAACAATGAAGGTCAAAGGATTGAATTTTTCAAGTAAGTTTTTTAATGATTGCAAATTTTATTTGCTTTCTAAAATTTAGCTTGATTATAATAAAATGCGAATACTAATGCATTCTTAATTTAAAATTCATCGTGGATGTGTGATTTTCCTAATTAATTTATGTGATAGATATTTGAAGGATATTTATTAAAAGAACATGTTTAATATTTTGGAACTTGCATATGGAAATGATTTTATGCCTACTAATCATGAAAAACATGATTTCATTTGAAAATGACCTATGAAAAAATTATAATTTTAAAAATAAACATTTTTTAGTCAATTTATTTTAATTTTAAAAAAATACTTATGGAGAACTGCATCTGAACATTCTTCTAGCTTGATGTTAGTTAGAATTTTGTTTAAAAAAAAGAAAAACAAAATACATTAAACACAGAATTTCAAAAAAATAGTTTTTCAACAATATTTTAAGTAATAAGAAATTATTATTTTTCGAAGTAGAAAAACGTTTTTTATTACATTGAATATTAAACCTTTTAAAAATTGTTAGCTTAGTAATATTTAACTAGCATGAATAAATAAAAATGATTAATAATACTAAATTAATGAAACATGATACTTCTTGTCAATTTTGATGCATTATCAGTTTTTTATTCATTGTTTACATTAAAATTTATCCTCACTATTCTCTCATAAATAAATTTAATTACAATATTAAGCCATAATTATTTTGTTCCAGTTAAATAAAAAGTGGTTATAACATTTATTTGTATTAGTATAAACAAGCATAACTATGCGTATATTTTATAGATTTTTGAGCACATAATTTTTTCAAAACTTTTCAATTACAGTTCAGAAATTCATTAAAAGAAAAATGTTGCTATGGCCAAAGTTGAAAAATATTACTTCTAGAGATTTAGCATAAAATTCCTTTTAATACTTTCTGAATTATTTGATTATCATATAAAAATGGCATAATTAGCAACTGCTTTCTCTTATTTATATATATAACAAAAAACAATTGTTAAAAATACGAATTAAAAATTTCACATTCTTGCATCAATGACCATGATATAAATTAATAAAATAACAAGAAAATTTCAAGACAGATAATTCATGAAAATTTTTGAATATGGCTTTACATTTGTTATTAAAATCTAAAGAGATAATGATATAATACAAATATTACTCTATTGTATTTGCATAAATTTATTACATAAACATACCTATGTATGCACAGCATAAATATGCTCTATATTTCCAGCTTTGATTTTGATCCTACTACGAGGCATACAGTGTGGAGCTTAGCAGTAGGAGGCTTCTTCACTTGGCTCTCCATATATGGTGTTAGTCAGCCAATGGTTCAAAGATATCTTACAATCCCAAGCACACGAGGAGCCAAAATGTAAGTGTTTCTTATTTTCTATCATAAGTTAGGTTACATGACCGTGTATAATAAAATTAATCTAAATACCTAATATTTGTACCTTTTTGATTATAATAAAAAAAATAAAATAAAAATAAAAAGTCTAAAGAAAATACTTGTTTAATTATATATATATATATATATATATATATATATATAAATATATATATATATATATATATATATATATATATATTGTTCTATACTTTACTATTTTCGTTAAATATTATTTACTTCTCCATGTAAATCGGGAAAATTTGAATGAAATTAGTAAGGGTACGAACTGATAGTTTCGTTATACCCAGAAAGTCACATTTATTTAAATGTAAGCAAAATCTATTGTGGCTATATATGTAAATATGAGTATTTTTTCCATTTCCTACTAAAGAATTGGATCAAATTTTACCAAATTCTGTACATTTATAATTTAAAACGAGGGAAAGAATACATTTAAAGTTCGTTTTTTAACTTTTAGGCTAACAGCTTGATTACAACATTTTAAATTTCAAAATTTACTTAAATAATCAAAAATTTAGAATTTAACCAACATTTTACGTTGTTGTTTTCTCACACACAAAATCTATAAAGCAAAAGAATTGCAATTTTAAAGAAATTTGAACCCGAGATTTGGACGAATCTCTTCGTATCTAATCTCTCTAAGTCTGAAAGATGTATCTCAGTCTGTCAGTGAACACAATAATCCAAAAAACAAGAATTATTCAAAATGAAAGGTAGATGAAATTTGGTATAAATTCTCTAAATTTGTAGATTTGCAGAAAATCTTAAATGAAGTCCATTCAGCAGATGCCTGTCTGTCCCAAAGTTCAACTACAAATTCGTAGATAGTTATATGGAAAAAAATTTGACAGATTTAACATTAAAAGTGTAAGTGTTTCAACTTCGGAATCAAATACACTAAAAGATCTCAAAGAATGCATGCAGATGTTTCGTATTTTTGTGTTAACAGAATTCCAGCTATTAATCGTCAAATATCCCATTTTAATAGGCTCTTTAATAATTATCGATCGCCAGTTTTATGCAGTTAATGTTACGTTAAATCAATTACAGTTAGTGTTACTTTTCCATTACAGAATATGGGAGAAAGTTTTGGGGATACCCTTTCCGAGTGGCTTCTGTAATAATCTCGGGAGAAATTATTACAGGAAAAGTAATTTTAAACCATCCTAAAATTCAAAGTTTTAACATTATAATGACGCTGGTTTCATTAATATGCACTATTTCTTTGAATTGTTTCTGTTAAAAAAGTAAAGCCCATTAAAATATTTTTAACAAATGAAATTTCGATTTAAAAAATATTGTGCATTAAGAAATTTTAATCTGTATTTTTAACAAATGAAATTTTAGTTAAAAAATATTGTGCGTCAAGGAATTTTAATCTGTAATTTTAACAAATGAAATTTCAATGTAAAAAATATTGCGCATCAAGGAATTTTAATCTATATTTTTAGCAAATGAGATTTCAATTTTAAAAATATTGTACATCAAGGAATTTTAATCTGTATTATTAGCAAATGAAATTTCAATTAAAAAAAATATTGTGCATCATGGAATTTTAATCTATATTTTTAACAAATGAAATTATAATTTAAAAAATATAGTGCATCAAGGAATTTTAATCTGTATTTTTAATGAATGAAATTTCAATTAAAAAAATATCAAGGAATTTTAATCTGTATTTTTAATGAATGAAATTTCAATATAAAAAAATACCAAGGAATTTTAATCCCGAGAAACGGTACGTATCTCAACTAATATAGTGATAAAGTTTCTACTTACGTTTTCTGTCAGAACGGGTTTTAAGAAGTCCAGATGTTCAAACGCAAGAAATGGCAGATGTCTAAATATTTGCAACTTATCTCTCTGAATAAGATTACTGGAAAGGATAAATTAGTACAGAATTTTGAAGTTTGAAAATACAGGGTGTTCAAACTTCTCTTCTTAAAATTTATCCTTGAATTACTTCCATTTTAATTCGCCTAATTTCTTAAAATAATATGAGAATCACATTAAAAATTAATTTTCAAATAATAATCATACTACTTATCAAAATTTGCCTTAGATTAATATATATTTATTACAGTTTAAGAGTTACTTATTGAAGATTAATTTATTTCAAATCTAAAAAAATTTGAAAAGCAGTTATCTTATCAGTATTTCTAGAAAATTCAATTAATTATTCTTTAAACTTTTTAAAAAAACCTTCTACATAAAAAAATTAATATTTTTTTTTAAAAAAATTAGTATGAAAACCTCAAGTTCTTTTTGTAATGGAAATTTTTAATGGACACATTTACCTTGATGTAATTGTCATACAAAAAACATTGTTTCCCACATTGTTTAAAATTAATCATCATGTTTTTTTTTAAGTTTGAAAAAGTTTTTTTAGCGATTATAGATATGTAAATTTTCTTATCAAACATTTTGTGTATATCTGAGAAGCCTAAATCTGGAAAAGATTCCATATATTTTTATAGAAATCCTTCATCTGAAAAATCAACTGTCTATTCCGATACTGCCACTTCGTACCTGTGATAAATGTGATTTAGCATTCATACTGATAGAAAAAAATACTGACATTCAAAATATCAGGCAAAAAGAACCTCTGTGATTTTATTTATGATTATAATGACAAATGATATAAATCTTGATTTTACCAAAATTCAAATCATAAAACTTAACTCCATGTACAATCATACTTATAAGCCCGTGTTTCTTTCAAAAGTTTTTTGATCAAAATCTTTATGAATAAACTTTTCCTTCTAGAAAAAATTTGGTTAAGAGGACATACAGCTAATATTACTGATTTACTACTATTTTGTAAAGTTAAATAAACTATAAACTTTTTATAAATTACTGCACATTTTCTATAGAAAAATAGAAAGTCAAAGTTTTCAATAAGAATATTTAACGTCTATTTATTTGTTAGGTTAATTTGAGTTCTCCTTTTGCAAAATTGCTGCATTAAGTATTAATAGAATTCAATTTTCTTATCATATTGTATAAATATAAGTTAATTAGGAAATCTTTAAAAAACATCTCTTTCTTATATAATATAGGATAATTTTTCATAATATGGGCTAGGCGATCCTATTTAAATCAAAAGTTGTTTTCTTGATTACGGATTGCGGATTTTATTGTACCTAATTTTATATGAATGCACATGATAATCAAAATGGCTTTGTGTAAATAAAGCGACATATTTTCCTGTAAGTAAAAATATTTCTCTAACTAAACCATTTTCCCACTCGAAATTATTATCTACTCTCCTGTATAATTTCATTTAAAATATATTTCCTTTTTTCAAAAAGATTTCTCTAATAAGTGAAAAGATTTCTCCAATTAAACAATTTTCCCACTCAAAATTATTATCTACTCTTCTTTAGAATTTCATTTAAAATAAATTTCCTATCTTCAAATATATATGATAATGATATTCTTCTGATATGAAATATTTATAAAAGTTTCGCTACTTTTTCTTCTTATAAGATCTTTCACATTATTGAATAAATTATGAAATGTAACTAAGCCTTTATTTCACAGTCATGGACGCTTAGTAGAATAATCAAAAAAAAGAATAACCAGATCAGTGATTTCTTTTCATTGTTGAAAATAAATAGTGTGTATAAATGTAATTAAAAATTTTCTTTATACGCTTCGCTGAACCATAAAACTGAGATTTGTGCTAAGGATAAACACTTCCAAAGAGTATTTTTTTATGTCAATCAATCTTAAATGTTGATCTAAGGTCATTCGACCCAAACTGAATGTCCTTGTTTGTTTGTTTGTGTTTTATGATTTTGGAGCTACAGTTTAATTTTTAGTAAACATTTTCTAAAACCGTTTATATGCAAAGGACACATAAATTACATATAAGCATTTTAAGAATTTCTTACAACTCGAATGAGTTACGGAATAAATTAACATTTAAAAATTTTTTTAATCTTTGGTTTATTTAAGCCAATTAAATTTGTATTTTTTGAGAATTTCAATATATTTCTGAAACTAAATTTGTCAGTATACTCAAATAATTTACAACATAATTCATTTAAATCAACTTCAAAAACATCAAGATTTTTTTAAAATTTTTTTCATATGACTGCAAAATTCGATTACATGATTTGATTTATCTGTTGTTTATCTTGCTTCTATGTAGATAATCAGTTTTCCCTTTGAGTGACTCTAGTTATTACAGTGTTATAAAAGGAAGCTATCTTAATTACTTAAAATGGAAAATTTTTATTATACAGATATTTTTAATAAAATTATTTCACGAGACAGAAAAAATACCTGTCATGTTTGTCAATTTCTCCCTGAAATTATCCCATTTGCATTCTAAAGAGAAATGTAATAAATAATTTTACTAATAAATTCTAAAGTATATATTTGTGCATTTTAAGAACAATACAAAATAAAATTTTAATCTTGGATCAGGAATTCCAAATTAATTCTTAATGGGCATTATCACATAGATCTCCAGATGAAAAACATTTGCGATAATGAACTGGTTATTGCACATCCTTACAAATTTAAGCTTGACTTCATTACAGATATGCGAGTATAGGAATATCAGTGTTATCAAACTTATTACAATGGAGTGTTTTGAGGCAAAGTATGGAAATTTGTAAAAAGAAGGATTAACCTATGTGCTTTTTTATTATCTGATCACTATTTAAAAATCAGAAAGCAGGTTTCTGTTGTCTCATTCTATTATTTCAAAATGTGCCCTTTTTTGCAACAAATTGGTTGCACTTGGTGATTTAAACGAATACGATAAAACGATAAAGAAGTAATAAACAAGATTCTCCAATTAATAAATAATCATTCAATAAAAATATCTGTCATTTTTTCTAAATTTTGGCTTATTTTATTTATGAACATCGTGCAATCCAAACTTGTTTCTATCCGTTGATATTCTGACTCGACGAATAGTATAATTATGTGGAAATAAGAAACATGGATTTTGAACGTTTAGATACCCTCATAAGGTTGTAAGCAACTATTTATTTTTAAATTTGAATTAATTGGAAAAAAAGTTATGTTGGTCTGCAACAATTCAGTTCCTTGTTGAATGCAGATAGAACAAAGTTGTATCCCGATTTTGTAGCTAAAAATGCGACAGAAATATGTGATCGTTAAATTTAGAAGGAAGAAGAATATGTGAATCTGCCTTAGCAAAAGTTGCTGCATTGCACTTTTACAGGCAATGAAAAGTTTTTAAAAAGTTTTTTCCATGCAATAAGGAAACCTCGCATTATCAATTATAAATTACTGTTCTATACTGTATACTGCTTTATAAGAGATTATCTTTTCTTTCTTTTCAAACTACTTGAAAGCAAGAATTAGAATCTGAAAGTATTTTTAAGTTAAGGTATGTCGTTTTCTGTTTCATTTCGAGTAGAAATGGGTATTTTAACAATTTTTCTCCTCTCTATGTTGTATTTCTTTTTTTACTATACAATTGCATTTGAATTGCGACATATTTCCTCATTTACTAGTTTCATCCACTCAGGTAAAAGGTTACACCCTCTTTGCCCCTCAGATTGAAAAAACGTGAGTAGAAACTTGACTTGCCTCAGAGAAAGTTTCACCAAAAATGGGGTCATTCAGCGATAACCACTTTCGAGAACGAAATCCAGAGTTTCCCTTTCATTAAAAAAGGGCCTCATTCTATTAAACTGAATCATAAAATCATTCTTAGATTTAATTTTTTTTTCGCATTTGTGATCTTAACAAACTATTAAAACCTTTCAAATGAAATATTTTTTCACTGTAAGTGACAGAGAATTTCGAATTTAAATAGAAAATTCAATTTTCAAATATATTTTAATGCATTTGTTCTATTTTTGAAAATTTATAAAAAGAATAAGAAAAAATTTAGAAAACATAGAATTTTATGGCAATACAATTCAAATTCAGGTGCTGATGTACCAAATTCTATGATAGATAACGGTCTGGATTATATATGTAATAAATCTATATAAAAGATAAAAGTTTTTTTAATTCTGATCTTTGTTCTGTTGTTTAATAAATTTTCCTCAAGTCGCTCATAAAACCCACCATTAAAAATCTAAAATCCATCAGTTAAAACTTTGGAATAAAATAACAAATTATATATTAAATTTATTCTAGTTCATTTCTTTCTAATATCATTTATTAATTGAAATAAGCTATTAAATTTTCCCCCTTAATTATCAATAATTATATTGATAAGAGTAATTAATTTAGAAAATTACTCTGATTGTTTTGGGGAAATCACTATTCACGAAAACGTTTACTTCCAAGTATGCAAAGCTTATGAAAAAAACTTTTAGAGGTTTCAAGATTTTAGTATTTTTTGAGGTATTCGAATTTTAGTAAATAAATTCAAACACTACAAATTTAAAAAATATCATGATTTAGATAGATTTTTGACAATGAATTTCATTTTAATATGCTCTTCTATAGATATTTCAAGGTAGATAATTAAATTTTTAATTTCATTATGATAAATCATTGCCATCTCTGTCAAAACTTTCTTCAACCAGCAGAATATTATGTCCTTGAATATTTTCTGTACTTCCTCAATATATCAGTTTTTGTGTTCAGCTTTCAGTATAAAGAATGATGGTTGCATTTTATAATTCTTATCTAAGATCGATTTATCCATAGCTGAATATAAGCCACTAATCATGCTTTATAATTATACAACAAAAAGCCTGAAGAGGCAAGAATACTTAATAATTAAAACAACGAACAAAACATTTCTTTATAAAAATGTTTAAAATGTAACTTTAATAAAACCAAAATGAATAAAAAAAAATGGATGAAAGTGGGCCAAATTGAGACTCAAGACACACGCACAAATAATTGTACAAAGAAATGGAAGCAAAAGTTTTAAATTTCTAATCAACATTTATGTGATGAAAATATGGTCGTATGGCAAGAAACAAAATTTTGTGATGAGCAAAAATAACAATAATACTTATAAATCAACAGTGAGAAAAAGTAGCAAAGGGGTTTGTCAATATAATTATTTAAATAATTAATTGATAAATAATAATTTTATTAATTAATTGTTTAATAAGAACTAATCCAAATACTTGACCATTCTTCATATTGGTTATTAAAATCTATGAGACCAATAAGATATTGAATTTATTAAAAAAGAATTGTTTTCGAGGCAGCCTGCGTTTAATCACTGGACATTAATATTTACGGCCAGCTTTTGATAAAGAATTCCAATCCTATTCTTATCCTCAAACGAACCTTTTATAAATGAGTGTTTTTCATTAACATTTAAGTTTACTGACATCTATGCTATTCTTTGCCGAAAAAACCCAGCATTTTTTATTTTCAATTATCCTAGAGTATCTGTCCTTTTACATGAATGAAGAAAATCTCCATTTGATTCTCTTTAAATAGGTTCAATAAGTTTTGAAAGTATTTATTACAAACATGTTTATGTTTTCTCTGTTTCGTAAAAAAATTAATGAATAAGGAAAGTCCGAAGATCATTTGGGTCTAAAATTTGATATTTGCCGACAATTTTGCTTTTAAGACTACATTCTTTAGATCTTTATTTGATTTTTTTTTTTGAATTATCAAGATAGCTTGCTCAAGGATAAACTGATTATCCACCAGCCTAAAAATCTATTATTTGGAGTTGGTTATAAATAATAAGCCAGATTTAAAATACTCTATGGCTTTTTTCATGTTGAATTATTGAGTTTATATGGGCATGTATGGACAATAAAAAAATAGCCTCTATGAAGGGTTTTCTTTATACATATCTTTAAATTTTAGCTGGATAACCGCATATCAATTTTTTTAACCAACTCTTTTGCTACTTTTTCGAATCATTGTTTTCAAAAATAGACTGGATGACATAATTGCCAAAAAAAATCTGATTAAGAAATGCTTGAAAACTGAACATTATTTAAATCTAGATTTAAATATGATGCTACTGGTAAGATGTTTTGAAGGGGAAAAAAGAAGATCTTCGTGTTATGAGAGTAATAATCTTTTGTGAGACAGCAATAAAAACCCTACTATAATGCAAAAAGCTATAAATATTATTAAATATCCCTTCCATTGTCTGAAATAATATGTAATGTCTAGTTATCTTATAATAATGTCTTTTTTTGCATCGTAATGCACGTATTTTTTATGCACAGCTGAGGTAAATATTGCTCTAGGCATGATCTCAGAGACATTGCGTAACAATCTGAAGATTTCTGTGGAAAAATCCATGTCTCATTTGTCCCTGAAACAGAAGATGTATAACTTATTCGTATTTCAAGGTTTGGAAAACAGAAGAACAGTTTTGGAGGAGGAAAAAAATCATTACTTCTTAGATGATTAATAGTGATTAAATAGTGAACCGATTTTTTTAAAAAAATTATTTATAAATAAATTTATCTTAATTTTTTTACAGATGAGATTCGTTTCTTTGATACTAAGGATATAAAATGATTATGACTGAAACATCGTTGTTCCCTTATTTTTTGCTATTTTTCAATTATGAATTAATTGATATAGCATGCAATTAATCAGTAATAATTATTTATGGAAAGAATGTTTTAGTTAAAACTGTTTCAATGATTAAATGTGAGTCGAATTTTTTTTAAATTGTGAAACTTTTTTTAGTTATAGAAAATTTCTGAGTATTCAGCGAGCTTTTATTTCAGTTAAAAATATCTGACCGGTCTTTTTTTCTAATAAAATATGTTTTTAGTTGCAAATGAAAATAAGACTTACAAATCACCAGATAATTTTAATTAATTTAAATATTTACACTTGAAGGCTACATTAATTTGTTATAAAATGAAAACATTTTAATTTTTTTATGATTTGTACTTGAAAGTTCTAAGACAGAATAAATATAGGTATACAATTAATTGGCAACTATCAGTTTATAAAATGGTTTAACAACGCAACTAATGAAGTAATTGCTTTCATATCCTCTATGGATTAGTTCAGTTTCTGTAACTTGTATTAACTTATGTAATATTGAACGCTAGCTTTTACTCGAGACTTCTTACCCTTGGAAAAGCACACAGCCAAACTACAAACAATTTATTTACAGGGCGTATCTGAAATAAAGCAAAACCGCAAATCAAGATCGAATTTCTTTAAAATTGAGTCTATTTCATTTATTCATCGAGATTGAGATAGTTTGAACAGTATTGTACCCATATTTTTTAAACTTTTAATTAAAATGAAAGCACAGTTATCAACAATTTCAACACACTGAGCATACGAGAATTTTCAACGCAATTGGGGCAGCGCAAATGCACGAATTTTCTATGCCAGTTAAGGTAAGGCAATTTTGATTAGAAATTTTTAATTTAGTTTGTTATATTGTATTTTAATTCAAAAGTACTTCAAAATGAATCCGAAAAATTGATTGATTAACAATGTTTAATTTTAAATGTATCAAAAAACAGAAAATAAATAGAATCGTTTGAAATAATCGGTGGAAAACATGTTAAGCCTATAACCTCATTAGCGTGGGAAAAAACAAAGTGAAGTCTTACTCATTTGGCGGTGGTGAAATGAGGATTTTTGGCGAGGAAGTAAGAAAAATGTGGTTTTTCGGTTTCTTCTCTCCATAAGAATATTCCTCGTGTCTTACCGAAAATATTAAACTAAAATTAGCCGAAAGGGTCAACCCTTTCTCGAGTTTTGCGCTTAGCAACACATTTGGCGATTAATTTTTATTTATATAGATTGCATGATCCGTTACTATAGCATTCATTGTAATGACAAACTGTTGTGCAATCGATTGGGCCATTTTATCATACATTTCAAATTTCTGATAGTTTAATTTGGGTAAAGATGTAATAAATAAACGTTTTACAATTTTTCCAGCTCATTGTTGAATTAAACTATACATTATAACACGATGCAACCAGGATTATATATTTTTCATTTTATTGCTGGTATTCAGGAGTCATTATACTATTGTCTTATCCTCACGTGCAGTAAAATCCTATATTTATCATAGACACATTATTTTCACACCTCTAACTATCAACGTTTGGTGTTTAGAACTAAAGCGATGAAAGTAGTGCAATTTTGGAGAAAACGCACGAAACAATAGACATTTAATCAGATCGCTTGAGTTCTAAACACCAAACGCACAGAATTAGAGGTGTATAAATAATGTGTCTAATAAATTTACCGCTTTACTGCAGGTGGGGGTTAGACAAAAGAAATTATGCCTTTCCTTAAAAAAAATACAAACAAAGCTATTTGTGAGAGCATAATTTTATCTTGATTACAACCAACTTTCGAAAAATAATCTGATTTCGTTAAACGAAAGCGAAAGCTTTCTTTGCTTTCTTTTTATTATCAAAAATACACGTCAAACTAACGGTGGATTGATAATTGTTTATATGAACTCAATTGATAATAATCTTCGAACCCTTTAGTTGTATCCCAGATCTTACTAATTTTTTATTTACAACAAACTGGAATATTAAATATCAGCGGCACTGCATGGCATTCAGCCTAAGCCATGCAAATTAGATTGATTAGCTTCAGTCTGAAATCAGCTTTTTACACATGGGTAACTATCAATTAATAAAATGATTTCATTCTTTGTAACTTGGCTCATTGATTAGTTTCATTTTATTGTATTTGATCTCGAAGTATACCTTGTATATTTTGAAGCATAAGATAAAGAAAACAGTCTGCATATATTATATGCCTTAAATTAAAAAAGCCTGTGCAAGAAAATAATAATTTTAAAAATATTAAACAGTTTATATATTACTTCCTTAAAAATTCTTTTAAAAAATGGTGAAAGAAAGTTTTTAAAAAAATGTGAAAAAAATTTTTTTAAAAATGATGAAAGAAAGTTTTTTTTTAAATGTTGGAAGAAATTTTTATTAAAAATGGTGAAAGAAAGTTTTTTTTTAAATGGTGAAAGAAAATTTTTTTAAAAAGTGGTGAAAAAGTCTTTTAAAAAATACTTTTTACACAACTTAGGTTTTCGTAAGTACAAACCCTAATGGTGAAACAACGATTTTTTTCAGCTGTTTTCCAATGTTCTCTTTAACTTTTATCTTTCTACTTACTCTTCTTATTTATTTTCAAGATTATTGTCCGAAACTTGAAAAGATTTTGCTGTTTCGATTTACTATAAATTTACTGCAAATAGCATTTTGAGATCCATTATGGTAATTTTTTATTTATAGTATTTGCATACTTTCCTTTGAATAAAACAATGTGAACTACTCTGTTTTTCGTAAGCTGTTCTCCATTGCTGAAAAAAAAGAATCTCAACAAGCAAAAACATTAAAACTCAAACGTTCTATAACTCCAAGTGTGTCCCCCCTTTTTTGAAAAAAATATTGCCATATCAAGACAAATTCTATAAAGATTGCCTAAGAAATAAACAGAGAAAACAAAAGATCAAACTGAAAAAAGTAATAAAAATGGTTGTCCAAGAGCTAAATCAGCTTTTCACATAATAAAAGTCAAAGGTGATAATATATTAGAAAACTCAAATTCTTTTGATATATGGAGAAAGCAAAGTCATCGTTTTCGTTCAGTGTAATTAAATACTGACGTTTAAACATATTTGCTTGTCAGGCGTGTGTAAAATCGTACTTTCTCTTTTCGCTGACTTTTCTCGTATAATTCGTCATTGAGATTGTTTGATTAGATGATCTGTAAAACATCTGTTCTTAGTTTGGCATCGCTTTTTAAATTACCCATTTCAAAATAATTGTTGTGCAATTTATCCTTTTGAATTCTACACTTGACATTGAGTATAGGTGTAAAGTGTAAATGTGGATCAAATCGTGATGTTCTAGAATTCCATATTTTCACATAGTTTTTTTTTCTTCAAAACTCTGTAGAAAATAAAGACATATTTTTGTTTATTTTTTAATCTGCTGTGAAATATGTTTCAGATTTTTCATCGTTTTATCAAATTTATGTTTTAACGAAAAATTTTAAAAAAATTCCATATAATTTTCCCAGCAGAATATTATTCTTAGGATTTATTGTTCTTTGGACACTATTGCATTTTCTTTAAAGTAAAATCTTATTGTCCGAAAGTAGAAAGATTTATTTCATGATGCTTTGCACATGGCTAGATTATTGATACATGTTATTTTTTAAAAAAAGTAAATGATACTTCCTGTACTGCAGTAGTATCTGTAGATGGATATTTATATTTATGTCAAATGTTAAATTTATGTTAAAGATTAATTAAAATGGTTTCCCGAAGAACATTTTTAATGAGCTGTATTTCTTCTCCTTTCATATAGTTATTTTATAATTCTTTCTCATAATTTTGTTGAAAAACGAACAAAAGTTTCTCAATAGTTTAAATTTAAAGTTTTATTATTATGAAATTTATATTTTAAACCGTAACACATTTTTCAAAAGCAAGATGCAGAACATAGCGCCGTCTCATACACCCATGTCCATAACCATTGTGGTCACTAAATGGCTTGATGGACATGTTAGGGAATTTTATAAGATGCCTTAATATTTACTGTAGAAAAAAACCATTTGCAAACTATTAAAAAGTTAAGTTTTCTTTTTTATTCCGGCATAAAATATTTACTTTATATCAGGATCACTGTATTTAAAAATTATTCCATATAAATTCCTAGAAGAAAATATTTGATATTTTACCGTATAATACTGATATTTAAGAAGCTATAATAAATGTTTGTCGATGATCTCGTATCCTCTGAGAGCAGCAGTATCCTCTGAGGGTATGGAAACCTGAGCACCCGAGGGCAGAAGTCTGACTTGAAACTCATATGAGGATGACACACGCACACATTGGCTGGCTTAGCCCCATTTTACAGGAGGGCACATTCACACAACTCACAGATAGAACACAGAAGAACAGCCATGTCCTAACCGGGACTCGAACCCGGAACCCCCTGTTCACGATGAAGACGCGCTTCCTCTGTGTCAGGACGCCTGTATAAATGTTTGTTACTTAATATATTACAAATAAAATTGTTTTAATAACATTTGAATCACGCTAATTTAGAATCGCCTATATGTGTCCAAATAATGAACTTGGATAGTAGCCTAAATGAATAGTATGTTTATCAATTCAATAATTATTTTATTGATGATTCTCTTATTACTAATTTTGAGATAAAGATGAATAATATTTCCTTCAATTTATAAACATTTAAAAATCTACTTTCAGTAATCCTTACCTCAGAATATTTTGTTGGAATTTAGAAAGAAATTATGTCGACAGAATTGTAAAAACTAAAGGAATAATCAAATAATTGATCAAATAATCAATATCTAATAATTAATCAAATAACTGAGCAAATAATCAGTATCTAATAATTAATTAAATAATAGATCAAATAATCAATATCTAATAATTAATCAAATAATTGATCAAATAATCAATATATAATAATTATTCAAATAATTGATCAAATATTCAATATCTAATGATTAATCAAATAATTGATCCAATAATCAATATCTAATAATTATTTAAATAATTGATCAAATAATCAATATCTAATAATTAATCAAATAATTGTTTTAAGTAGTTCTGTTTTCACATACATCACAGCAAATTACTGAAAAATCAAGAGATCATCTTCACAGCTTCCAACTTATGACATTTTATAGTAATTTTAAAGAAATATGATTGTTAATATAATTATTAATGAGAAATGAATTGAAATATATTTAAAAATATTCATGTTATTTCACGACTTTCATTAGTGAGTAATCAGGTTTCTGTATAAAAGTTTCCTATTCTTAGCTCTAATAAAACAACCTCTAGCTGAAACTTTCTAGATACTTCTTCTCTATGAAGAATATGAAAGAAAAATGTGTATTATCCTGAATTTTTTTTAATAATTGGAACAAAAGCTCTACAAAGACGATTACGTAATTGGAAAAAATTTGAGAAGCTTATTATTATTGGTTTCTGCATCATTATTTTTTTCTGATAAATTCGCGATCTAATCCTAACATACATTTGGATTCTGTTTCAGAGATCAATTATAGACAATTACACAATTTTGATGAATTTTCTTAAGATTCGTGAATGAAATCTTTAAAATTACTAATAATAAAGAATCGAGAATGAAATACATTTTTGTAACACGGAAATAATGCATGCTTTATTGTCTCTTTAGCGCAATTTGGTTGAATTTGCCAGGCTTAGCGACGATTGTTACAGTTACAACTCTGGCTGGTTTGTTGATATACACCAGATATGCTGACTGTGACCCCATGAAGACAAAGCAAGTCAGTGCACCTGATCAAGTAAGTGCCTTGTATATTACAGAATATAACGGAAAAAAGTTTTATACAATTTGTGATTTTTTACTAGTAATGATAGATGTTTCGGTTTTCTAAAAAAAAGGAATCTTTTTGAATAAGGAATTAAATATAAAACATATTAAAATTACAAAAATAGTCAATCATTTATTTTCAGTGAGTGAATTTTTAATATTTTATTACATACTTTTCTGGAAGTTTTATTTCAAATTATCATTGCCAAAAGGGAGAGCGAAGAGTTTCTCTGAATAAAAAAAATCATTTTAAAAAGATTGTAATTTGGTATATGTATATTTCGTTATGTTGTGAAGTCAGTTAAAGTATTTTTATTAAAATCATTTTCTAAATTCAGTAAATTTCAACAAGAGAATCCTTGATGACTCGAAAAATGTCGAAGATATATTCTTGCCATGTGTTGTCCAATATTTCGGCTGTTCCACTGTAATCTAAACCTGAGACTGATTAAGGCAGGGGCGTACGGAGCAGTTTCCCCCCTAGCCCCCACTTCAGAAAGGGTCCCAAATCAGATTGAAAGTTTATTTTATGCTTCCTTCTTTAATGAATGTTGGTTATTACTGAAATAGTAAAGCAGAAGGGGTCCTCACAAAGAAGTTTTGCCCCGGGACCCAATTAGGCTTTGTCGGGCCCTGATCTAAACTTACAGTGCAACTATAATTTCCCCTGTCTTTGCGCGCAATATCTCCTTTATGCAATCCCAAAAGATGAAAAATGTTGTGGAGTAATATGAAATGAAAATTCACATCATTTGTTTTCTTGCCATGACTTCGTTGACGTTATTTCGATAACAATCAAATTTAAAATCCCTATTTTTGTATTAGTTTCGCTATAAACTGAACTAAAATAATTTAAGAGCAAGATCATTCCATAATTAAAATTTTAATGTATTACATTCAATTGTTTATCCTTCATAATTTTTGTAGTCAGGCGGAAATTTCGATCACCAATAAAAGAAATATTTAGAAAGTAATGAAAACAGAATCTTACTGGACTTCTTAAAATAAATATTTCCTTGGGACATTAAAAATGGAAGTAGAAAAATTGAAACTCTGAAAATTATGCCTAGAGTTACATTTTTTTACTCCTTTTCTATATGGAAATAAAATTCTTAGAAATTTGTAGAAAACATTTTTCGAAATCTTGACATTAATATAGGTCTGTTTAAAATTCTTCGCTCTGTTTCTAAACAGAAATTTTAGTATAGCTTGTCCTTTCAATGAAAATCCGGTTCCTACTCTATTCCCCCTCCCCATGATTAATGTACTGCAAAAGATCGAGAAGTGCAACCTGTTTGATTTACTGCAAACTTTTAAACAAATAGAGACTTTTCGTTTAAATTGAATGCATGTCTGAGGAAATAATTTTTTCTGAAACTGAAACATGACTATTTCCTTCAGATAATTTTTTTTTAATATTTATCGTCTACTTTACCTTGAAAAAGAATTTAACTGTTAAAAGGATGATTGTTAATGCATCATGGAAAATTGACAGTGATGCATTTACAATATTCCCACCAAAACTGATTATAATTTTTAATCAATCTAAAGATTAATATAAAGGCCTTGTGAACTTTATCATTAATTAAAATAAATGTAAATATTTTCTTAAGTTGATTATCTACAAAAGATTCATTGTAATTCAAAAAACATCTCTCCAAAATCTTTTTTTTAAAGTTTTTAAAAATATTCTTTTAGGATTTTTAAATATACTTTAAATTTATTCAAAATTTAATGCACATATTTTTAAATATACATTAAATTTATTCAAAATTTAATGCATATATTTTTTATTATTTACCCTTTATTCACATTGTGGCCTTGCTAATAACTTTGTTTAAAATAAATTGCACGATCCTGTAAGAAATAAGTGTGAGACATGTAGGAAAAATAAATATTTAAAAGATAACCGTGCAATAAAAAATAAATGTTTCCCCATTCTGTTCATTTAAATGTACAAATTTAAATTCATTGTGGTAATTTCAAGAGGCTTAATTTCCTGAATTGGAATTAAAATTTAAAAAAATCTTACATTTAATTAATTGATAACTTATATATAAACGTTACAAATTATATTTCACTTCATATTGTAAGATTAAAAATACATTTATGTAAATATTTAATTCTATAAAAGAAAAAAAAATTCCATCTCACGAAATTTTCTACAAATGAATAAAATCCAAGGTTTAATATTTATTATGTATGATTGAAATTATAATTATAAAAATAACTAATATACAGTTATCAAGAGAAATTCTAATGAATATAATTATTAGAATTTTGCAACAATTAATAGATATTTTGGTTAATTTTTTGTTTTAGAATTCAAGATTATATTTTTTTCTATTATTTTTTTACTACTTTACATTTTTTTCTGTTATTTTTTATTATCTTATATTTTTTCTATTATTTTTTATTACCTTACATTTTTTCTATTATTTTTATTACCTTACATTTTCTTCTTTTTTCTCCAATGTAGCTTTTACCCTTATACGTCATGGATACATTGGGAACAATGCCTTGTTTACCTGGGATTTTTGTTGCTGGAATTTTTAGTGGAGCAATCAGGTAAAAAGCAAAATGAAGAAAAAATACTAATTAAAATTATTTTAGTAACATTTATGAGATTTAAGAGAAATGATTTTTATTTATTTTTAAATTTCAAACTTAAAAGTTTTTGACTGAACATTTTAGAACAAAATATTCAAAGATTTTATTCCTACAGACTTCTTATTAATAATAAATTTATTTTAAAAGTTTATTATAATTGTTATTTTTAATTTATTGTGATATTCTGAGAAATTAAAAAAGTAACAAAATCTTTTTCGTATTAATTCTTTTATAATAAAAGCATCCCTCTCGGAAATCCCATTTCTATGCAGTATTTCGAAACCAAATTTATTCATACCTCTGCTAAGTCAAGAATTCAGAAAGATTCATAAAATTACATCTACATAAGAATAATTTGGAATTGTGAAGGCAACCAGTGACAAAATTGTAAATTTCAAACCAGTCATTAAACAATCGTGCTGCCATCTATGATCGCTTAGGTGAACTTTGCTTTTTATAAAGAAAATAACATTTTTTTTTTTTACGGAAATTCGTTTGAATAAATTAAATAATTAAACTAGTAATTTTTAACGCTTTTATCTTCTTGACTTAATTTATTTAACTCATAATCTCTTACTGTGAATTCCATTTATTCGTTTTACATGAGATAAGAATAAAGAAAATAGTAAGTAAAACTCTTTATCACTGACAGTTAATATGTAATAAACAATAGCATCTCTTATCAAAACATTTCAGCTAGCCATCACCAGAGAGAATTATTAATTTAGAAATATAAATAAGTCTAAGGTTTTTTGCAGTGACTATTTCGTATGAGACGAATAATTTGTTTTTATATATTTAGCACGGTCTCTTCAGGAGTTAATGCTTTGGCAGCTGTTACCCTAGAAGATATTGTAAAATCTTACATCAAACCTGATATTTCTGAACAATGGGCTACAAGACTTGCTAAAATTTTGGGTATGTTCATTTTTCTTAATACATGATTTTTCTTTATCTCCGATTAATTTATATATGTATTTACACGAATTCCCAGCTTCAAATAAAAAAAAATCAATTATTTCTGATATTTTCAGCATTGTCTTATGGATTAGCTTGTATTGTATTAGTTGCTGTTGTGGAAAGATTAGGAGCAATTCTTCAGGTATATTTAAATTACAGTAATATTTTGATCAAATCTGAAATAATGATACTTTTAAATAAGAAAAATAACTTGAATGTATCTAATTTTAGCTGTCTTTGAGTGTATTTGGTGTCATTGGTGGTCCAATTCTTGGAGTATTTACTTTAGGGATGTTTTTCCCATGGGCCAATAGAAAGGTATGCTATATTTCTGTATAAATGAAAACTATATAATCAAAATTCCAAATTAGACAGATCAAAGATATTAATGCAATATTCGGGCATGTCAACGTGCTGGAACAGGGGTGGCGTGCCTTTCCCGTGATTTGGGCGTCCTAGGTTCGAGTCCCGCTTCGGGCATGGTTGTTCTTTAGCTTTCCTATCTGTGATATGTTTAAATGTGTCCCCTGCACAAAAAAGGGATGCGCGAGTAGCTGTTCTGTATGTGATGTCTTTATGTTATGTGTTGTCTACTTCTGTAAGTCCCGTGTGATACTTAGTGGTATATGGGGATTTCTAAATGTTCTATAAAAAATATTGGAGAATGCAGTTAAAAGGATTTTTTAAGTATATATTGCAGCAAAAAGGAAGATTGTTGTAATTCGCCGTAGCTCGTGTGGCAAAGCATTGGGCTGCGAATCCGTTGGTCCCTGTTTCGATTTCCACCTAGAGCTTTTTATCCAAAGACTGAAATTTTAATTTAAATTTGTTCTTATTATTCCTCTAAAATCAAAATGATTCTAGAACATTCTTTACTATTCGAGCGAGAGGATTTTCGATTGTTCGACAGAGGTATAAAAGCTGAGCTCCCCGAGTTTGGCTGGGTTCTTCGTTTTGTTCTCACGCGAGTTGCTTGGGACTTATAAACGCATTTGTTTCTAATTATCCGTGTCATTAATTCAGTCTTCGTGACAATATTTTATAATGATAATATATGTCTATCAAAAACAAATACTACAACTTTTTTGAAAATTTTTTATTGCATTTTTTGTTCATGCTCTTTTCTCGGTATTGTTTAATTTAATCCGTTATTTGTTGTGAATCTTAATTTTAATTACAATTTATCTCATGTCTATTCTTTTATATAAATTTTAAGATTTTAAAGCAACTAATTAAGTATTACATTTTAAAATTTATTTCACATTTTCTCTTTTATATTACTTTAATGCATTAAGTATAATTCAATTCGTTTGGAAATTAAAACAATAGTTCAACTTCTGAAATCGCAAGAAAAATACTCAAATTTTCTTTTGACTTATTCTAGGGTGCCCTCATAGGACTTATTACAGGCATCATTGCTGTTCTTTGGATCGCAGTAGGTGCATTTTTAGCGAAAGTTCCCAAGAATTTAGCGCCAGTTTCTGTTGCAGGTTGTACCGATCTGTACTATAATGTAACAGGAAAAATGTGGAATGAAACCATAGCAACCAACATGCAACTATTACCAAATAAGTAAGTCAAAAATAAAATGTTTGAATTGAGTCCATATGATCATAGAAATTAATTACTTAAAAGAAGCATAGTGTTCACCGTGAAATTTTATTTCCGTGCATATCTATTAAAATGCCAATGTATTTCTAAAATAACATATTGCAAAGCTGATTTTATTTGTGATTGATATATCATAAAATTATTTTTGGGTAAAATAGCTATGAAATTAGCATTCAGAAACAAAACAAAATATTATTGTTGAAAAATTATACATAAATATATTCTGAATATTTTGCATAGAAACATTTTGTGAGCATTGAATTTTATATATTTTCTATAGAATTCTCTGAACATTTGATAAAAATATAGTTTTTGTAGTATTATGTGATCATTTTATTAAAGGCTGAAAATATTTCTATATGTTTATGATATTTCTCTTTGAAAAATATATTTGTTTTTGAATAAAAGAACTAAGTGACAATTCATAATTTAAGAAGAGAAATGGATTTTGAAATGGATTAGAATGAGCCAGTATTTCTATATTATTTGAATATATCTGATTATTAAAAATTTAACCGCTGATGGATAAAAATCAATACAATTCCATAAAGTTATAAAATTATTATATTAATGTTTGCGCTTTAAAACCAAATATTTTCTTAGATTTTGCTCATAAAATGGCTTAAATGTAGATTTTCTTTCTATTTTTCTAGACAGAAAATTCAGAAAGATATATGGGTTTAATAAATGCCCATATATCTGTTATGGGTTAATAACGTATGTGATCGTGCGCGTGCGTGCGTGCGTGTTTGTATATATAAGTAAACCGTCCTTTTATAGGTGCGAGTTCGAAAAGAAGAAAATTTTTAAATATTAATTGCGGTTTAATTCAGCACGAGAGTCATAATTTGTACAAGAAAGAGGCGATAATAAACATATGGTGTTTCACATTTTGAAAAGAGAAGAGACAGAAAATTTCCCTTCAGTTCTTTTATTCTTAGATTCTGGAAGGAATTTCTTTTTCTCGAGTTGAATTAGGCAATATATTCTTAGGTTCCTTTGAAAGATAAGCGAAAGTGTTAGAGTTTTTATCCCTTTGTTTCTGGTGTGAAATCAACGGAATCAGCAGTTTTACTAAGCGCTTGTTAGAATTAATTCAATAAAAACATGAAATTGAATCAGGAAAATAGAGATCATTTTAGAATAAAGTTAAAACAGGCTAAATAGAAATAAAATGTAACAAATCAATTCGGATTTTAATTATATATATATACATGTATACACAAAAAAAATTAGTCAACTTTAGAACCCAAAATATGGTTCCCAATATTTTAAATTAAACATATATTATATTGTAAAACATTGAAACAAATTAAAGGAAATTTGACTCTAAGTTTTCACCAACTTTAAATGATTTTCTTAAAAGCTTCTTAATTTTACATAATTTATTTGAAATTCTATTAACTTTATAGAATATTAAATAACATATCTGTAAATCATATTTTTTAATATTCTTTTTCAGCAACGACATCTTTGTAATCTACAGAATATCTTATATGTGGTACAGTGCAATTGGATGTCTTATAGTTATCATAATTGGACTTATAATTAGCTTCTTAACAGGTAGTTTATTTTTTTACGAAAATCTTAGTATATATACAAATTCGGTAAAATAAGATTCAAAACTTTCTATAAATCTTTCTAAATATATTTTTGTAAAAAGACTCATAAAGAAATTTCAGAGAATGCAAAAATTATCCTCTTTTATAATTTAATTTAAAAAGATATATTTAAGAGTAAGGAATGAAAATAATAAGGTAATAGTTTATTTTTTCAGTAATAGAAATTAAATATCTTAGAAATATTATCTTATCTCAAATTTTAGTCATTTGCAGAAAATTTAATAGACATTGAAACAAAGAATGCAAAACTGATTAAATGATTGTTATAAATAACGAATATTCGACTTATGTTAAGCAATTTGAAGCTTTCTTACTTAGATAATTTATTTCAGGTGCGCATGGAAAAGATGATGTGAAACAAGACCTGATTAGTCCAGTCACCAGAAAAGTTCTAGCTTTATTTACCAAAGTGAAAAATAATAAGGTAAATATATATATAAGTTACTGAGAATTAGGGCCGAGGTAGCCTGTTTTAGGGCATTGGATTCGCATCCCTTGGGCTGCGAGTTCGAACCCGCCAGCCGAAGACTCTCCATGTGTGTGGTTGCTGGCGCACATGTAATCTTTCGTGTTCACAAAGTCCTTCATGTCGAGAGTAATACCACTGGGGATACTGGGTCGAGATGATCGCACTCTGTTCCAGATATAGATTACGATCTGTGGATGAATGAAATGCATGAATGAAAATCGCTCTGTAAAAAGAGTTTGTGACGAATGTGAGCCAGAAGTCAGACTTCTCCCCTCTTTTGCTCAGAGGTCCATACCCTTAGATGGTACTGCCTCCCCCTATTTCCGTTGTAAATTGGAACAAGAGAACAAGAGCAGTTATTGAACATTAATAATGTTTTAACTGTAAATTAATCGAAAGTGAAGATAAAAAAACTAATAATAAAATATGATCTCCCTTTTTAAAGAATATTTTATAAATTTGTCACAGAATTTAAGATTAGTCAAAGCAATTTTTTTCACATATTCTAAAACAATTTAAGTTTATCAGCAGAAGGGATGAATAAGAAGATCCATGCATAAAATTAAAAGGAAAAATAAAAATCATATGAAATTGTTCGACGTTATTTTTGTATTACCATTTTAAAAGTTTCATACATGAATAAATCCTTTTCATGTTCATTTTGTCAACATTAAAATAATGATATTTTATACATATCTAGAAATCTGATATTTGAACTTTTTTTTTTCAGTCTGTTTTCCCTGTGGAAATGGTGACAAATAACAACCTCAGAAATGCAACTTATACACCTAACGGCATCGAAAAGGGTGTTCAAAGTGATGGAGTGGTTAATATAGCTTACATAAACGACCCTCATACACCAGTAACTTCTAAATCAACGCGAATGGCTTCATCTATTCATGCTGCCAGAATGTGAATGCAAAGAATGGCTTACTTGTATTAATAATTCTATCGTTTCACCAAACTCAATGCAGAATGACTGACATGGCGAGCTATTTACATCATTTGAATAAAACGATTGCGATTTGTAACATTGTATGCATTGTTCTAATTTACTAGTTAAATGCAGCTTACTGTATACAAGACAGAAAGCTTTCTGTAACAAGATTAGAATGGAACATCTAAAAAAGAATCTGCTTAAAATGCTGGCATAGAAAAGAATTATTTGTATATATCGTTGAAATTCATTGTGTAGATGTCTATTATAAGTACGAAACTACATTTTATTGCAGAAAAATGCATGGATTTTAAAACATATTTCAGCAAATCACATTTCATGAATTAATTGGCATCTACTCTTTTGAACTGACTTTTCATCATATACTCTCTTTCAAATGTGATCAAAGGAAGCTCTCTAATTTACAAGTTTGCTTTCTATTTTGTTTTTAAACGTCTTTTAACATGTAGATAACTGCTTTCTATTGTGTGTTACTGTAACTTTTTTGTTGATGAATCGAAAGAAAAATTATTATTTCAATTTCATATATATTTTTTTCTGTTTTGCTTCTCAACAAGTTTAATCATGTGTTAAATGTGCATTTTGTGTGTTTTGCATTATGCATTCTTTGTTAGTGTTTTATTATTATTATAGTTTAAAAAATCTGTTTTTGTTTATTATATAATATAATTAATATAATATTTATTATTATAGTTACTGAAAATGAAAATCTTAATTTCATATATATATATATATATATATATATATATATAACCAGCTTCATTTTTTTAATATTTTCTCATTATTTTTTTAATGTAAATTATTTTCAGCTAAGAATGTTTTTTGGCAAAATAACTCAAATATATTTGATTATTTTTATTCGGTTAAAATAAGAAAATTCCAAGTTAAAAGGATTATTTTTTATATCTGAAGCCTTTCCTAGTTTAATAAAGGCAATATCACAATACTTAAACAATATTAAAAGAGTTTTGCATTTATTGACTGTGTCAAAAAAATTGTTCGACGTTATTTTTGTATTATTACTTTAAAAGTTTCATACATGAATAAACCCTTTTCATGTTCCTTTTATGGAAACGAGAATTTAATATAATCTGCCCATTTCATAACAATTCGCCCATAACGCATTATAAAAAACATTATGTCACTGCAAAATTAACTTCATATGCATTTATATTAATTTTTTAAAAAAAAAATGTAAACATTCAGCAGATTTTATTTTTTATGTAACTTTACTTATTCAATATCACAAATGAAATGTTTTTTATTAATATTAAATAAATGAGAGAATCAACCAATAAAAATATTTTGAATACTTTTATCATTATATATTCCCTCATTTTATATGATCATGTTCACTTATTTTATATGATGTATTTATTTTTTCTATTTACACTTTTATATGACATTAATCTTCATTGTAATCTGTTTCTTAATAGTATTTTTTAAATATATTTAGGATTAAGTTGTAAATACTTCAGTTGCGAATCATTAAAGCTGTGATTTTATTAATGTCTTCTCGTATTTGTATGATATTATCTTTATATAACCATATTAATAAGGTTTATGATTAACACCGTCTTTATTCATTGCAAAGAGAACAAATTTATAAAATAAAAAATTATTTTATTATCAATTTTTTTAGTTTATTTACAAATAATCTAAATGAATAAGTAGATGCTGCTCTACTACCTTGATAAATATTATTTTGAACATTTTTTAAACCATAACTCATTTCTTGAGTCACCAGGATTATGGGGAATGTTGTAAATAGCTGGAAAAAAAAAGAAAAAGGAAAATATTATGCAACACATAAAAAATTATTCATGGTAACAATTTACTATTAAATTTCAAATAGTTTTCTTTTATTTCATTAAATTAGTACTTAGTGATACATAATGCAAATCTGTAGAAAACAATTTCTATTGCGAGAAAATAATATTCTTCCAAAGTCATGGTAATTTACCTCTTTACTTACAATACTATTTATAAATGAAATAGGGAGTGTTATTGTTAATAGGATAGAGGATCAAAAATTTCATAAACTCATTAAAAGGGGGAATTTAATTAGAGTAAGAAAAAGTTTGAAGTGAAAGTCTCCCCAAAAGTATGCAGTATTCTGTATGCAAAAATCTTTTTTATTATATTAAAGGGATTTCGGGGGTGGAAAAGGTTTAATTTCAAAAACTTTGAAACAAAGAAAATTATTCAGCTTCAATAATATGTTATTGAAACTGAATAATTATACACAAACGACTTAATATCTCACTTCATATTTTCGAATTTTATTTGATAATAGCATACAAATAAACTATAGATTATTTACTATTAGAAAATGCTGGCGTCCTGTCATACAGGTAGCGCGTCTTCCTTGTGAACTGAGAATCCCGGGTTCAAGTCCCCGTTTGGACATGGTTCGTGTAACATGTAAGTAGTACTCTTGGCGTACTTCAAAACAAGAGACGCTCATTTCGGCTTAAAAATGCTGATATTCATCAATGAGCTTGTACATGGAAAGAGCCATTAGAAATAAAAACCATTGGAATATAATTTTTACACTGGAATTATTTTTTCGCGTATTGTTTCAATTCTATTATATTCAGACGACAAACCAAAGTTTTCGCATCGAAACATATACACTCCATCAAAAAAGTGCTTCAAATATAATTTTTTGCATCTATAAACGTCATAATAAGGCAAAATGGGCCCCTTGATTTAATAATATATTCTCTTTAGGAATATTGTATGCCAAAAAAATTAACAACTATTTTCAATTAGGTAAAAAAAAGACTTTCTATAAGATTTAGAAAATGACTGTTCATTACAATGTTTTTCATGATATGTTATTGGAAATACTTTTTTTGCATTTTCTTCTTTCATGATCTCTAAACTACAAGCCACTATATTAGGCATATAACACTTTGCTCATGTGTATATTGTGAACACGGCAACTGAAATTATTGTGAATGGAATTGAAAAGTTATGGTTATATTGTAATAATTAGGAGACTTTTGGGTCAGTTAGGCAGCTGGATCATGTATTCATGTGTATCTGTGTGAGTTTCAATATATCGCTTAATAGCCAGAAACAGTTAAACAGCCTTTAATAAATATAATTAGTAACAGTTTCTGGACACACTAACATTAAAAAAAAATAAAAGCTCTTCGGTATTGCGACTAAAAATGACCAAATTATGAAGCCTTTTATATTATTGTTTTATTCGGCTTAAAATTTTTTCGATGGACATTTTAAAAATATTTCCCCGAACAGCTTGTAAGGCTTGCTCACATACGTCGCTGATTTCCTTAAATCAGAAACGTTTATGGCTTCATAAGTTGGTGTGTTTTAGTCAAGAGAGGAACAATTGTCACTTAAAAAGTATCCATTCAAAGTTTGCCTAAATCTAACAATTTAGAAAATATAAAATAAAGAACAAAATGCTTAATCTGTATATAACAAAATGTCATCCTTCTTTTTGATTTAAATTTAGGCTATAAATTTTCCTTTGTTTTTTAAGAGGCAAGATCCTCATTATTATTCTAACCAAATATATCTTACACCTAAAATATTCATTTTTGATAATTTATCACAATTTTTTTAAAAAATATATATCAGAACTGAATAAAAAATCAAATGTGCTTGCGAGAACTTGACTTATGCACCCTCAGGTTGTATTTTTATGAATTGGAATAGTGTTAATTTGAGCTATTCATTAGTACAATACATCAGCGTTTAAAAATGGGTCTATATTTCATAAAACTTTAAATTGATTCCAAGTTACCATTGAGGAAGGAAAACTTTATCATTATCATTGTAGAGCTAAAGATTTAGATTAAAGTAACACTAGGGCTGTTTTGGAACGGATCTCGTAATTTTGAACCACGGTCTAATGACGAAGACGACGCCTGAGATAGCACCCCACTCTCCAAACTTGAACCAGCGGTAGGACGTTTGGCCCCAACAGATTTAATGGGCTCTAGACCTGCTTACAAGGTTTTTCTTTGATGGAATCGAGTCTTCAACCTAAACCCTTCGAAGTCGAGCACTTACCAGCCAATCACCGCCAGCCGTAGAGTGAAAGAAGAAAGCTTATAAAAGAGATAAATACAAAATCTACAGTTCAGTTTTATGAATACTGCGAGGTACGGGACGATAAAGTAACACAATAAAAATTTGAATGTCATAAAGTTAACTCAGTTGGAAGCGATTTTCATCCTTTTTCTTATTAGTTTGAGCTTTATTAAATCTAGTGCAATAAATTTATGTTTGAGCCTTAAATCATTCTGAATTTCTTCAATTATCGTGGGAATTAATAGAAAGATGTTCTTACCGATATAAAATTTTGTTTTAATATAGCACAATCCAAGAGATTCTAAATTTCTCCTAAAAACTTCAATTTCCATGAGCAAATCCTCTTCGACATTTCCATTAAATGTGTGAACGTAGACGCGCAAATTATCAGGAAAATTTCTGAACTCTTGGTAGAACTAAATAAGAGAGAAAAAATCATGAATATGAAATAAATAAAATCAAAATATTATCATAATTATTTATTACAAGAAAATATTTTAAACCAAAATGAGAAAGTTGTTAATATTTATTTAAAAGGCGGAATTTTAAAATATGAAATAGTGTACAAGTTCGTAAATTAATAGAATATCTGAAATGAACGAAATTTAGTCCAAGAGAGTAAATTTACTATATTAATAAACATTTATTATTCATATAAGTTTACAAATAAACCTACGGGGACGACCTCCCTGGAAATTTCTAATAACTTCACTTTCGTATTGTATGCTATTTATCAAACAATAATTATGAAAGAGATTATTAGCTCAGATGTTTGACGGTTAATGCAAAACCAACATGTGGAAAATCGAATGTTAATTTTATGTATTTTTTTTAATCCATTGAAACCAAAATTTGACTAAAAACTACAATTTTAATCACAATAATTACTATTAAAGTTTCATAACTAAGTCTCTGTGTTTATGAGCAATGGAATTCGTTTTTTTTCGGAAAATACAGATGAACAGACGATCAACCCATAAACAAAAATTAGCTCCTAATTTTATATGAATCTAGACTTTAGGTTTTAAAAAATCTCTGTATTAACCCTTTTCATTACAAAAAATAATTGGATGCCAAATTATTCACCTAATACAAAGCTTTTTTTATTGTTATGAAAAATAAATATAGATAATTCTTTTAAGTCGAATTTCTCTGAAAAATTAATATACATCTCTTAACCATTATGTAGACGTTTTTAACAATTAAATTTGAAAAATAAATAAATAAAACGTCAAAATGAGGCACATTCTTGAATGGTAAGTAAGAGGCACCATCGGAGTGCAAAGGGTTAAATTTTGTCTTTCTGATTCTTTATGTTTCATACTTAACGCGTTAACTTATAAGCGGACAATTGTGTAGACAGATTTCCAATTAATGGATTTTGTTTATGATTTGATAGAAATCTACAAATATAGTGTAAAAACCATACACCAAATTACAGCTTTTCCAACTCTAAGCCATTTTGAGTTATCAAGTTCACAGACAGACTTACATATAGCCAACCAGCACGAGTGGTTTCCCTCAAATAGTTCTTGCATAATCTCTAATAAAAGTATTTTCCCCTCCAATGAGTAGTGAATCCAGGATTTTTAATGAATCTATCAAGTGATCCTAAGCTATTTTCGGCGATTAAACTCTAACATGCGGTTGATAGTACCCGAAAATCAAATTTTATTTTCGAAGCTTTTTTTCAACCGATTAAATCCAAAGTTTGACTCAGAATATGATTGTAATAATAAGATCATGTCCAAATTTTATGTATTTAAATAATCGAATTTTGAGTTATCGCATTTACATGGTTAGGAAAATGCAAATAAATATTCAATCCCTGGGATTTTTTGGTTAAAATTTTGATAGATATCAACAATTTAGGTGTTAAAACTTTGTACCCAATTTATCTATCTAGCTGTCTTTATTTTGTAGTTATTCAATTATTTTCAAGCAGCTGGACAAAAAATCTTCCTCAGAGTAGATTTCGTTCAAAAGTTGATAGAAATCTTTAAATTAGGGGTAAAATTCATTTACCATATTCCATAAAACTATCTCAAAGCATTTTTGAGTTATCGGGTTAACAAACAGATAAACATAATTCATTAAAAATATTTTTAGAAGTAAGGAAGACTGGAATGTGATATATTTTATTATCGTCGTTTTTTCGCGATGCTTTTCGTTAAAGTTTTTGTGTCTTCTGGTACAATCTATTGGAAATTTGAGACACTTTTTGTGATTTTATCCATAAAAAAACTTTTTTTGGCCTACTGTGATTTTTTTAAAATTTTGTAGTCCAGTCTTTGGATGACTTTGAAATGGATTGAAAATTTTCGAATAGCTAAGAAGACTGTTAGATTGTCTAGGAGGACAGAAGCAGAGTTTTATTTCCTGGAAAAGTAAGTTCTTCGATCACTTTACTTAAGACCAGAGCTTTAGCATCAAAGTTCCAGAGGAATATAGAATTACAATTATGTATTCTGCGAGGGAGAGTCAAATGGAAGAAAGCCAAAGCTTTTGAGCAAAAATGGTTCGATCCCTCATCTGTGACACACACCCATAGCACAAAGACATCTCTCACTTACAAAAGGGACTCGAAAGTGTGAGTTTTAAGTTCTTTAAGGCGCTCATACACTGTGTTGAAGATGGTAGAGTGGCATAATGGAAGCTACAAAAGAAGAACAGCGTGGTGTGGGCAGGTTTTAGACAGCTGAGTGTGTTTCCTAACAAGAAATTAGTCGCCGTATGACTGCCGTGTACGGTGAATATTGCATCTCATTGGACACTGTGAAGCGTTGGAGCAAATGGTTCAGATAATGTGATCTTGCTACACGACAATACCTGTTCCTTCACCGCTGATGTAATTAAGACAAAACTGGCAAAGTTCCAGAGGGAAATGCTGCAACATTCTCCATTCAGAACAGATTTGCGACCATGCGACTTTCATATTTTTGGGAAAGTAAAAAAAATCTCAAGGGTGCCAGATTCGTGTCGGACGACGACGTGAAGAAGTCTATTACAGACTATTTGAATCAGTAACAAGGAGTTTAATGAGACGGAAAAAATGAGACTCGTTTTTCAATAGGACAAATGTATCGGTGTTCATGGAGACTACTTTGAAATTAAGTACTCTGTTTTTCATATATTCGAATTGGATCTTTTTCATTTCACTCGCCCTTGAATATGATAATCTCAAAAATTTCTGGATCATATAACGGAAAACTCCGAAGTTTAATTAAACATTCGGGGTCACAATTGAAACCATGAGATATTTAAAGTGAATTTTCATGTTTTTTTTCCTTCAAAATTTGCATTTTACTGTTTTACTTTTCACAGTGCAATGGGGAAACTGTGTGAATGGCTCACTGTTTCATACAAAATATTTTAAATAGTCTAAGTATTTTCCAGAAATTCTTTCTTGACCAAGAATCATGATTAATGGGTTGTGATTAAGGTGGTAGGCAAAAAGATTTATTTGAATACTGGTTTTCATAATGTGTCTGTTGTGAATTTGGATCCCAGTATTATGGCTTGATTCAGGATTCCCATGGATTGTAATTTTGTTTTGAGACTGAAAGAGCAGGCGTGGAGTTTTTCAGGTGTTACATCGATTATCCCATTTGATCTCATATCGAAGTTTTTTTAAGTTTATATATAATCCAGTGTGAATCCAAAATACATCTTCGAATCTTCTTCTTTAAATATTTTTTATTAAATTATTACAGGTGCTGTTTCATCAGAGTTAATAATCTTTGTCTGGAAGTTGATAGTTTTTTCAATATTTATAAATTATTCATTTGTCATTGTTAAAAACTGCATTCACTGTATTTTCAGCTTTAAGATGGTCTTGAGATTGAGGGAGGTTCTCATTCTAATTTTTGATTTTATATATATATATATATATATCCAAGCAGGAAGTCTGGTTAAAAGTTTTGAAGAGATCAAGATTGAATCAATTAGGGTTTCATTGCTTTGGGAGTGAAATGCATCGGTTTTGATGTTTTCCTCATGAGGAAATTCGAATTTTGCAGCCAACCTACGAAGGTATTGTCTATCAATGTTGACCATTGATTTCCTCACAGAGGATGATGCAGATTTGAATGTCCAAAAATAAATGTTGTGGATTGATAGGAGCCAAACAAATATTTTGCTTGATCAAAATTGAATTCCAGAAGTGGTTGAAAATTAAAAATGATAACATTTAAAGGGGTTTGAATTTTAACTACTAAGGTTGCGACGATTGCATTAATTAATGCTGAAGGAACTGGCATAATTCTTCCCAAAACATTGGAGAGAATGGAGATAGTAAGGTCGTCTACTGATCAACCGTAGCAGTGGGTTCGAAAAATGGTCTTGGGACTGATCTAAGAATAATCTTGCTCTCCAAGACAAGACTCCTGAAAAATCCAATAGTCCGTCGTGGAGAAAGGGGCAGAAAACTGGATTTTTTTGTTCTTAACACCACAAAATCTACACTGTTAGAAGGACATCATAAGAAAAAAAGACCCAAAGAAAGTAAAAAAAAAAAATTCAACATATTATAGAAGTCATAGTGAAAAAAAAAACGACCGAAGATTCATCAAGAACAATTTTTGCTTACAATTTTTAATTTCATTTATTTGAATAAATCATTTGATTTATTTGTGGCATTCAGTAAACCAACTCGATCCAAGAAAGGGACGTGTTGCTTTTCTGTGTTTAGATTGAACAGATGATACGTTTACTCATATAACTTTCACAATTATGGGATTTTTTTAACACGGATTATTTTAAATTGATCAGAAAAGACTGGAGAGCAATGTATACATTTCTTCGAAACATCAAAATTTTTTGATATTTAGCCCTTGTATGGCGTTACAGGAAAGTCACCCAAGAATGAAATGAAAATTTCATTTATTTTTAAAAAGAAGTGCTTTAAGATCAAAAGGAGTATTGCCTACCAAATGAATAAACAAAAAGTGAAAGCTGATATTGTTTTCACTAACCGTTTGTTAAATAAAGTTAAAAGTTTTTTCAAAATGAATACAAAATAAAAAGGGTAACATTTGAAGTGATATAGATGAGAGATTACAAGATCAAAGGTAATTTATCGTTTTACACAAAGTTTTCTTCTTTAGATAAGTCTATTTTCTTTAAACAGCTCTTACTTTTTATGCTTTGAGAGAGGAAATGTTGGAAGATGCATTAATTTTCAATATTTGTTCCGAGATAGATTCAATGACTATCTAATGAGAAAAAGAATAAAAAGAAGCAAAATTAATGATTGTGTCATCAAGGAATTGAAAAAAAAAATCGATTTAATCCTTAGATCATCATGAAGGTGTCGTTGTACACTATTAAGTAAAACTTAAGAACAATAATAGCATGATATTTTAGATTCATTGAATGTCTCGGAACTCCTCAAAACCATTGTGACATCGAACGTAGGAATTTCTATAATAAAAAGTTTCTTAAATTTTTTAGATTCACGTTTCTATTTTTAGGAATCCTTTTTTTTTGAAGCACAAGATCTTTCTTGCAATAATGAATAAAATATAAATTAAAACCTGATTTCTCAACATATAATTTAATTTTTGTTAATACGTTAGTAAGTAAAAAATTTATTGATGAAATTGGATAGAAAAAGGAAAACTAATTGTAAATTGCAGAGATATTATTCATTTAGATCCAATTATTAGTAACTTATATGAATTAGATACGTTTTTTTTTCTGAAGCAAAATTAAATTATATGTTGCAAACGAATAAAATTTAACAAAAAGTTCCACTAAACAATATTTATGTCATAATATACCTGCAGGTGTAAGCACTTTTATGTAGAATTTCAAATATTAGTTTTGAAGAAGAAAATCATCTATTTTAAATTTTAATAATTTATCAAAGTATATCTTTGAAAATTATGGTAAATAAATTCGATAAGAAACATATTCAATGGATTTTCTTATTAGATTTGATATATTAAATCCATAATTATTTTTGTGTTAATTTTAATAACTTGATAGTCGAGTAAATCAATAAAGCCTTTTTATCGCATTCAAATATTTGGTTGAAGTGTTGTTTCTTTTATCATTGCACTGAAGTAAAAAAGTATGAGTTTTATAGATCGGTTTGTTATAAGAGGTGAATAAATTAAGATTAATAATGGCTCACCTAACAATAATTCCGAATCTCAGTGTTTACTTTAGATCTTGTTAGATTCTGAAATGAGCTTATATAATATATTCCAAACATTATCATCTTTATTTTTAGATTTTTACATTTAAAACATTATTACAACATGCAAATGTTTGAGTCTATAAATTCATTATTATTAGCAGAGAAATTTAGAAAACTATTTGTCCATGAATTTATCTTTTGTTTGATATTGTATATTTATGCTGGTTTATTAAGCTTTTGAGCTAGTAAACAAAATAACAATAAATATTATACATATTCTGATATTACTTCAATCCAAATGATCTTGACAGAAGCATTCATAGTAAATTTATGAATTAAATGTCAATTAATCAAGAATGATTATGGCCGTTCATAGTTTCTTGCAAGTATAAGACAGCTAAACAATCAGATTCCATGGTATATTATGTTGTTGTTGTTACTAACGGCACTTGCCATGGACAATCCAGCCGATGCACAGCGAATTCAAGCCGAAATAAGTGTCTTTGGTTTGAAATAGTGCCAACTAGGGCCAAGAGTACGAATTTAGATACACACTCATCACATCCGCGTGAATAGCCCCTTTTTACAGGAGGGCACATTCACACATCTCACGGATAGTACACAGAAAAACAACCATGCACTAAACGGGACTCGAACGCGGGCCGCCCAGATCACGAGAAAGACGCTCTACCTCTGTGACAGGACGCCGGTATGGTATCTTATATAGCACAAATAACAAATGAACAAAAATATATCGGGTTGAATTGTGTTTACGAAAAAATAACATTATTTACTTCAATTTGAACCTTATCTCATTAAAAATATCAACACTGTATAATAAATCTTTGCTCTTTATTGTAATACTACCCCTATTACTATACAGTGCTGATTAAATGCTATTTTGTGTAATCGAGCCTATACATTTCTATAATTCATGCTAAATTTGGTATGTTCGTCTGACAAAGTTCTTTTAGACATATCTTTATTTTTGAAAAAGGATGAAGTCTACAAGAACAATTTCTTATTATCTCTAAGTAATCTCAAAACATAAAATAATTGAGACAGAAAAAACAAATTAGGGTAGATAGAAAGTTTTTAAATGACAAGCATTCACTGCATGGCTGAAATAATGGCCGTTGTTGTAAATCAGATTTTCTGCCACTGAAAGCTCTTTAATGTCTCAAATTTCTGCAGGGAAGTTATTTTATTAACGTTGTGGACATTCTAAACGAATTCTTAAGACGAATGTACCAAATTTCTTATACCCTTTACCTATATCAACACCAATTTCATCAAATGTGTGCCATTCGAAACATTGAGCCCGAATTTATTGCGAGTTCAGCATGAATTTGAAACAACCATGTTCGTTATACATGTGGCCGAGTTTAAGACAAAATCCGTGTTTATTTTTAACCTTTCTGACGCTGTAGTAAATCGTACGCATTTGATCAAGTAAGCTACTCACTGAAATTATCTCAAGGATAGAGTAGTAACAAAAAGCCGAGGGAAGTATAGATTCCCCAAGCTTTAGTGCGCTGGAGGGCCTTACAGACAAAACTTTAATGTCGCTTTCTAAAGCCAAATATTAAGCAGGAGTGAAAAAAAAAAACCACCTAATAAAATTTCCCGAGCTTCAATTACAACTGGTAAATCTCTAATGACGATTGGGGACTGGAAAATAATTTTATGGCCGGTGTCCCTTGTACCCTCTTTGTACCACTTGTAGCAGCAGAATGTAAGCACATTAATGCTTTTCGAAAGCATCTCTTACGACCATTTATTGAAGACTAAAAAATCAGTTCTTGAACTTTTTTATATTCCTGTGTGTTAGTGATGACTATGGTTTTATTTCGTCAAAATTCATACTCTAAAGAGCATAAGTTCAATAAGGTTACTATAATAAAAGTAATTTAAAAAGGCAAACAAACGAAGGAGTGATCTAAATAAAATTATTCCATTTGTTAAAAATATTTAAAACTTTGCCAGCTGTTTTAATATATTCACCCTTCCCAGCTGTTTCATTACATTTAGATAAGAAAATTATCAATTTAAGGAAATCAGGAACAAGTAGCTACATACATACATACCCCCCCCTTCCCAAACACAGTTCCTGTACTTCCTATTCGTGTCGCCATCTACTGGCTAAATATGTAACTATAAATATATTATCCTGAGCGTATTTAAATAGCCCTTAACAACGAGCGTGAATAAAAGAAAAATAATTATTTCACCTTGAAAATGACAGAAAATGAAGTTTGAGGTCGATGAACAGGAAATCAAAAAAAGAGATATTTGGATTAACAGGATGAGCGCGTGTAGTGTTTTTTCCGCATCCCACACACCATAGTAAATGACGTTAAGACAATTTTCTTCCTCCCTCTTGTCCATCATACGTCATCTGTTACTTCCGTTTTACGTTAATTCTATCCAATTGCGAAATACCATTCACAGTTATCTTCTATTATTTAAATGTCATGGGAAAAAGGAAAATAACAATTAATTACAAAATTATTTAACTTCACACATATTCAAAAAATCTTTCTCATTGCATATTCTTTTCTTGGTTTGTTTTCTTTTTAATTCATGAAAAGTATGACACTTTTCTGGTCAATACATTCAGTTTGTTTTGTAGTAAGATATTCTATAATTGATTGAAAATTCATCAGTATTACCTTGTGCCATGATAAGCCAATCAATCATCATCTATAGTAAGATTTGGCATATGAAATGGTGAGAAATCGAATGGATTACACTTTGATGGTGTAATTTGAAAGCGTCCTCCCCCGTAGATATATTTATTGATTTTTAATTTTTGATACTCCAGAAGTAATTTATTCCTTTTAATTAACTGACAACACATAATTCTAAAATTTAAATATATGAGAATAAATCATATGCATACAAATGAGCAACATCTAATTAAAAATCATAAAGATCTATTGCTTCAAATCAACACTTAATGCATTTTACACTACATTCACTCTACACACACAGTAGAGTTATAGTCGTTTTGAATAACTGATACAGAATACTATGATAACATATCAGGTAATTGAATAGTTGACCTGGAAATGTTTTTTCTTAGAAAAATGTAACAGTTATATAATATTGGAGAAGCAGTATTTAATGATTACAGAAGCAATGCAACTCACAATTTGTATATTTTAGCTCTGTAATACAATATTAAACAATAACAGTGCTTGACGATATGTGTTGAAGTTAATTGTGCCTTTAACAGATCACTTAATGTAATTAGGATTGAAAAGAGTTTTATCTTTAAAGGAATAAAGATTTATTTAAAATGAAATATTTCAAGAAAAAAGAATAAAATGCTCAAAAGAACATGTTTAGCCATATAGAACAATTGAAACGAGATTTTAAAATTATCTCATGCTTTCTCAAATCATCGCAAATTTCGAACCTGGCTCAAAAGAAATATTACGTTTCCAGCAAAGAGATAGTCTTGTTTAATATTAACATGGCATATAATAGCTTTAAAGCATGAAAAATTAGCTTTCAAAACTTCTGCATTTTAATTTTTTTTAAATATATTCTGTCTGCATAATAAAAAATTTAGAATATTCTGTCATTAGAATGTTAAGAAAATACATAGATAAGCATGAAGTATCTACTTTTGAAGCGAAGTTCAAAGGTGAAAAAAGCAGGTTAAGCGAGTGTAGATTAAATTTGACTAGTTTGGAATTAGTATTACCATAATGAAAAAGAATAAATTAACGATATAAAATAATTTTAGAATGAAAACTCATTCGAAAGAACTGATGGTACAAGTTAATTAAAAACAGAATATAAAATCTTGATATTTCAATGAACACTAGAAGACATTTAGGATAGAATTATAATTCTATTTTCTAAATAGAATCAGCGATGTGAACCTTATTTTCTATTTTTTCAACTAAAATTATGAAATAATTGAATAGTAGCTATATTATCGTCAGACTGTTCAACCACCATAAAACTATAGTAATAATTTAATCATACCAATCAAATTTAATGAACTACAACTTATCATAACAACAGAAAGCATTACTTAAAATCCTTCTTGCTCAGTAAATAATGAACTTTCATATCGATAAGATTTGATATCTAAGTTGCAAAATAAATTGGCGCTAAAAATCGGTCCTTTTTGTGAGGACAGTAGTTCTGTTAAAAGATTTATTTAGAGATATCTCTCAAAAATGTTTGTATTCGAATTTTTTCCAATAGAGAATATACATTAAAGAAGAGATACCCAACGAAAATTAAGGATGAGAAGAGAAGCTGAGAAATTGAAGACATATTTAAGTATTATGAATTTTTATATAAAATAAAAATTGAATGAACCAGTGCACCAGTTTTGAAGGAGAAATTATGAGGAGGTTTTTCTTCATAGAGAATGCACAACAAAGAAGTTTTTAAGGTTTGTCTTGATAATGGAGAGTATTAAGAGGTTAGAGACTAATGTTGTCATGATATTTAAAATGAGCTTTCATATAAAATAATGATTAATCATGAGCTCCCATATATAATAAAAATGAACAAATTGGACCAATGGTTGTGATTGAGGAACCGGGAAAATTAATTTTATTTTAAAGATTAGAAGTAATTTTTTACATCATTGTTTAAGATTAGATAGACTAATTGAATAAATTATTATAAAATTATGTTTGTTATAATTTTCCTTTCATTATATCTTTGTATAAAAATGAAGATTTTTTTAACATTGATGTTTTCACAAAATCCTTAATTAATTTAAAGAAAATTTTGAGTATTTGCTTAATTTTTCCTATGATTAGAATGACTTTAAATTACATATTTAAGATTCAATGAAAAATTCATCTTACCAGTTACAGTACATACAGCATAGAATGTTTTTAAATTTTAAAGACAGTAATCAAGCAATACTTCTCATATTTTTAAATTTCTCGTTAATCCCTTATTTGTTAAACAACAGATGTATTATTTTTGATAAAAGGATTAATCAAGACTATCACCAAGAGGTCATTTTTAAAATCTGAAAAATTGAAAGACTTATTCACCGCTTGAAATTCTTAGTATTGGATTTATAAACTATACTTTAGGATTTCAACGAATTTTATAGATTTAATAAATTTTAACGAAAAACTCTACTATGCAGAAGATTTATCATTTTTATTTCAACAGAATAACTAACAATGAGGCCAGTGGCAGATAACATGAAAACTAATATAAATAGCTGTAAATAAACAATTTCAAGAAGATAATCTTATAACTATTATCAGCTTCTCTCCAAATACAAAATCTGTGAACCTTGAGCCAAATTATGAGGCCCACATTTACAGGGAAATAGATAAAACTGAACCTTGTAAGGCACTCAAAACTTCCTCAGAGACGAGAAAATTCTTTTATAAATGAGGGATCACTCAGAACTTCACTTCCTCATCTACATTTGTGGACGCAGTAACTCATTTTAACTCTTAGTATTTGAAAATTGGGACAATGATTTGCATGATATAATTTGAAACCTGCTATAAGTAAATACTATAAAAATAGCGATTTCTTTTTCATTTGAACCACAGGTGAGCATCCACAGTTTTCTTCTGAATTTGCTTACTTTAAAAATATCGTTTGTTACCGGTTTTGAAAGCATTGTCTATTTTTTACATATTTGAAAGAAACTTTACTTGAGTTAATTAGAATAGTTTGTTACATGTTTTGAAAGCATTATCTATTTTTTTACATATTTGAAAGAAATTTTACTTGAATTAATTAGAATTGAGTTAATTACTGTCCAGTTCTATTTTATGGCTAAGCATAATGAACTTATTAAATAGGCTATTTATGTATTACAAAGGACTGTTTTAATAAAAGTTTCAACATAGAAGCATCTAAATTCGAGATCAGATTAATGCTATTTCTTTTTATATATTTAATTAGAATTCTACTTATTCAATTGATTAATTAATTAATTCTTATTTTTAATATGTATAAGGCCTCTCTTGAGCATGATATTAAGTAGAAAGTACCAGTATTTTCATTTACTGATCTTTGTAAGAATTATACTTGATTCTAAGTTTTAAAAAGTCTATTGACAATCCCTGTTTTGTTTTCAATTGTATCAAAAAGGAATCAGGCTATCAACAAAAACACATTAACTTACAGGAGGAAATTCAAAAAGAAAAGAAAGATAACTTTATTTTAAAAATGAAAGCCTCATTTGTGTGTTTTCAGCTATTTTAGAATCTCAATTTGAACAATAAAATCTTTACAGCAAATTTATCTTGTTTCAGATATATCAAAAATTTAATAATGGCTTAAATTTCCCATTTTAAACCTTTTTTATAATTTTTTGTATCGATTTGATCTGAAGTTGACTAAATAAAGATACAAATAATTTGCCTAGGAATAGAAAGGCTATACATCACATTTCGAATGCTAATGAAGGAGAAAAAATGAAAAATTAGTCAAAAGTTAGCTCTAATTTTTTACTAAATATATTTAATAAGTTCATCTTTTTATTTTTTATTATAAAAAATTTCAGTTCGCCTATTAACCAAATTTTCTTTCCTAGTTTCCTATCATTCCATTAATCAAATTAGTTTTTCAAAGCATATCTTTAAAAAAATTGATTAATTAATTAAAATTAATTAAGCAAAGAAGAAATTTCAAAAGTCTATGAAAATTCATATTTAGAATTTATTATATTAATATCTACAATTTCTTAAAAGTTATGCTTAATTTTTTTTATAGATTTTGTAGACTAAGCTATTCAAATATAATCGAATAATCGAATCAATCTATAATCGAACCATTCGGAACTACTCAGATACATGAAGAATATACGTACAAACTATTTAAGAATTCATTGTACATTTTCAGTGCTATTTGGTTATTCCTTCTAAAAGTCCTAAGCGTGAACTCAGGAGTTTAAAACCACAGTCATGACTCTAAAACTATTTTACTGCATGGAAATTATTCAAACCCCTCCCTAAATACTGTGAATATTTATAAGTCTAAACATCCAAAAAAAGGAATTATTAATAAATTGATTGTATATGATACTTAATTAAAGTAAAAGAAGAAAATAAGAGTTTGATGCTGATTCAAAGCAAAGATTTCTTATTTACAAAGAAATATTGAAATGAAGTAAGTCATGCTTCTATTTCTTTATTCTTTTCTATTTAAAGAATTCAAAGTAAATAAATCAAGTACACTGTTTTTTCCGGGCCTCATCTGTAACTAAACTAACTGGAGTAAGAATTAATTCAAGTTATATAAAATCAATAGATTTAACGTAATCGATTTAAAAAGCAGATAATAGTTATATAAACCTTTAAAAATGATAAAAATGCGAGTAAAACAGTAAAGAATAATTTCGATTTGAATTTTTTAAAACATTTAATAACTTTATATATTTTTTTTACTTAAAATTTCATTAATCAAATATTAATGACTAAAATGTAACAAGAAAATTCAAAAATGGATTTATGCGAAGAAGCGTATAGTAGGGTGGAACGGAAAACCAGCCTTTGATTTTTAACTCTTTGCTCTCCGAAAAATAAATAAATGGAAAATTATTCACGTAATACAAAGATGTGTTTATTGTTATGAAAAATAGATATACAATATTCTTTTTAGACGAATTTCTTTGAAAAATTAATCTACATCTCTTAATCATTATGTAGGCATTTTTAACAATTAAATTTGAAAAATAAACAAATAAAACGTCAAAATGATGCACAATCTTGAATGGTGATTCATAGGCATCATCGGAGTGCAAAGGGTTAATTTGTAAAGCGTGGAAAAGTAGTCATTTGGTGTAAAAATATTATACCTGAAATTTATTAAATTTCTTCTTTAGGTGCCGCAAAATCGTTAAAGTTTCATAAAATTAAAAGTTTTGCTACATTTTGAGATTTTTTAAAGAAATAATCAACCGATTTGTAATTTGTAATAGCTTTGAAAAATTGCCTTTTAGTGTAAATATTACATATCTAAAATATCATAAAATATTGGAGTAAGTCCTTAGGTGCCATAAAATCGTTCAAGTGTCATAAAAATACACTTTTGAGAATTCTTTTATAAAAATATTTTTGCGTATTTAGAGTTATAAATAAATTTTATAATATGAATAGAAATATAAAAATAGTTTTACTATTACACTAACATGGTATACAGGACACTGATTTTTTGCCGGAGCGAGTACTATTAGGGGAGGTGGTGATTTCTCTGCGTGTAGTGACAAGCTCAGAGCTGTTGTCAGGTGAGTAGCTTTGCCGAGTTTAGTTTAATTGGCGTCTGCTCTCCGTTATTGCTTAACTAATCAACATAACCAATTTGTTAGTTTACCAATGCGCTTGTCTGCTTTCTTGTAAATAAAGATAGCTCAGAGTAAATTAGTTAATAAATTAAGACAAAACAAATATCGAGAAGCCCTATTTTTAGGAAGTTTAGTAATTTGCTTGAAGGTGAATTGGCTACTTACAAATCTGTTTAATGCTACTGTTATATTAGACATTTTTTATGCTACTGTTTTTTTAGACATGCTACTGTTATATTAGACATAATCTCAAAATTCCTTCAAAAAAGGAATCTCCTGTAAGTGAAATATTTGACCCTTCAATTCCCAAAACAGAAAAAAATATGGTTAAGAGCTTCTATTCCCGTTGTTTCTATCAAAATAATTTTAAAAATTATAAAAGCTTTGTCATACTAAATACAGGAGTTTATTAGTCTAAAAGAAGACTAGGATGATATAAGTTTAATTTCAACCTCACAAAGTTTAGAGAAGTTAAGCGCTTATTTTTTATTTCTGCATGTAAGTGTGTAAATTTTAATGCTTGTACTTGAATAAAAGAAAATAAAGTATCAGTTATGGAACATTAGTTTCTAAACATTCATTGCGCTAACAAGAAATACAGATATAGCTACTATACAGATAATTATAAGTAATATAGATATAGCTACCTAAGGCCATTGAGGAAGAAAGGAGCAAGAAAAATAAAGAATTACAGAGAATAGTTGTTTAATGAAGTACGGACAAAAATACTAGTTTATCAGCAACGATTAATACAGTTAATGATAGTGCTGACGAAAAACAGTGTTTTTTACGAGAAGAGGCAAACCATTTAAATATTTCAAATGTATTTTAATACTCTGGCTGAGTACATGGGCTGGGATGGTCAGGCCAGTAGAGCGTTAAACTCGTAGACCTTAGGATACGAGTTCGAAACTCACCGGCCAAAAGATTCCCCAAGTGTGTGGCGGCTGGCGCTCGTTATATCTGTCGTGGTCGCAGAGTCCTCCCTGTCGAGAGTTATAACACTGGGGGTATTGGGTCATAGGTGATAGTTCTCTGTTCCAGGTCTAAATTACGATCTGAGATGAATGAATATGCATGAATGAAGTTCGCGCCCTAAAAAGGATTGTGACGTGTGTGTAGCTAAATCGTACTCTTGGCCCTAAATGATGCTACTTGTAAAGCAAAGAGTCGCATATCTTAGGCTTAAAATCTGCTGATCGTATCAGCGGGGGTTTGTCCATATCAAGTGCCATATGTAACAAGAACAAAAAACATTCTAAAAGTGTATGCGCCTGTGTGGTTTTTAATTGTTAAAAACTTCATGTACTTATGGTTCCAAACATCTGTTTAATTTTATCACAAAATCTATCTGACGATCTCAAGAACATTATATCCGATTATTCAAAGAAATAGGCACTTTGAAACTTCCAAAAAAAGACACTTTGTCCGTAATAAGTGATGAGCATAAAACTCAAAGATAACTTAATTCGCGACGTTTAAAAGCAAGAATAGAAAGAGGAGGTAGATTCAGGAATTTTAAAGTTCCAAAAATAAACTTCGATTCAAAAGATTACAAAGACACGGCTTGTAATCTTTGTCAGGGCTTGAAAATGACATAACCGAGCCCCCCCCCCTCATAGAAACATGTTTTCAGTGACTTTCTCAAAGACTTTATACGAAAAGCATCAAAATCAATCATGCTGATTCAAATAGTATAGTGAACCTGGTTATCCACTTTCCCCAGCTTCTTTGTTGCTCGCAATAAGTGCAAAGAGCAATGTAACTGGCCACCGAATTGGTTCAAAATATCGGTGATTCAATCGCAAGAGAAGCATATACAAGAGCAAAAATAGATCCACGCTTCAATACTCCAAAATTTAATACAAAAATAGTCTAATGTGGCTATGAAGTTGAAGTAAAAATTTGAAGCTGTAATATTTGTAATAATTTAGGATACAGATGCAAAAAGAATAAAACTTGACATTAAAAATATATTATTATTATTCTATTTTGTATTTAATAATTTTTTCTAATTGTAATACTTATATATGTATTTAAAACAATCTTTTGTAGCATTATATGCAAGAAAATTTCGTAAGAATATTTTATCAATGTTCATAATTTTTCTAATTTTTTTACAAACTCTAAGTTGTTTGCGGCATCTTAAGATGTTATAGTATTACAACCATTATTTTATTATTTTTGAACCTAAAAGGCAATTCTTCCATACTGTTACAAAATCTAAACAAATTTTTTAAAGAAACATTTTAAAAGATTTTATTTTTCCAATTTTTTACAGACATTAAGCTTTTTGTGGTACTTTAATATAATGTAATATTGCAACCAAATTCATTTATATTTTTTAATTTAAAAAGGAAACTTTTAAGTCCCACTATTACCAAACTAAAATCTTTAAAAAATTAAAATCCCTTTTTCGTTTTCCCCTAATGTTTAACTATTAATGAATAATGTAAAATATACTAAAATTTCCTTAAAAAATGATAAGTTCACTATTGGTTAAAATAAAAGCATGCATTTCACAAATTTATACCTGTATTTAAAACGACAAAATCAATTTTTTTACTAACAGTACTTTTAGTGCGCTCCTGAATTGTATTAAAGACATATGCTAATTTTTCAATAATAAATTTTAATCTATACTCCTCAGACTGTATAATACTTCGAATTTTATTTAGCAATCTTCAATTGATGATTTATTTTTCTTGTATACGACATGGTTAATATGATTAATCGGTTATTATTAATATTATAATTATTAATGTGCCAATAATTACGATTAAAAAGATTGATATATTGATTGAAACAAAAAAAATTATATTTTAATTTTAATTTTCGTAGTAAATAGTTGGTTCGGTATTTCACAGTAAATTAAGAAAAAACAAATCAATGGTTGATTATATATTTCATAATTAATTAACAAATAACTTTTTGATACATTTGTGAAATTTCTTTTACAGAATGCAAATGATATTGTCTTCTTTGGTAAATGCTAAAAGAGAAGCATTTATATGAATTGAGCATAAAAAATAAGAAGTGAAATGAAATGAAATTTTAGCACTCATTAGAATATATTAGATTCATCGTGTTAGAATAACAATTTTTATTAGCAGAGGGGTTGAGATTCAATACCATTATATTTGATTATACATTTTATCAACTCAATGAATAAGGCATGTGGTTTTGTGCCATGCTTTTGACAAGGAAAAAATCATTCAAAAAACAAAACAAAAATTCCACAGTAGCTTCACTAAAGCTTCATATATCACAGCTGAAAATGCAATTGATTGTAAAATTGCTTACTTAATGGAGATTTAATAAATTACTTTTAAATTACTTATTTATTAACTATCCCAGTTAACACTTTTTGTTTCCTAATATAACACAATATATTATTTGATATTCAACTATACAAGGTATCCTAGCATGACCGAAAAAACTCTGCACAACTAGATTCGCTGTCTGGAGTACATAAAATTGCCCAAGGAACTGTACCTCTACGACCCATATTTTTAGAGAAAAACGAGAGAGAAAATGTATGACGTCATATCCAGTTTACGAAAAAAACATTCATTCGTAACATGAGCATCAGTACTTGTATAGTTTTAAATAAGAATATGTTCGAAATGTTCACGTAGCACATGGATGCATGCATTGGCACGTCGTGCAATGGTTGTCTATACACGTTCTAGCATCGTCATGTCACAAAAGTAAATACATTGTGAAGAAAAATAGACTAAACCCATTTCTAAAGTAACTGGACCTCTATAAAGTAATTCCTTTACATAGCCTCATTGGAAGAAATCTAAAGCGATAAGATCTGTAGATCATGGTGGACATGAAACAGGACATTGACGCCCAATCCAGCTACCAAATAAAGGTTTTTCCTGTAAACCGTCATATATTTTCTCTCGTTTTTTTCCCGATAACTGTGGGTCGTAGAGGTATAGTTCTCTGGGAATTTTTTTACATATTCCAAACAACTAATCTAGCTATTTAGAGTTTATCTGGTCTTGCTAGGACGCCCTGTATTATTATGCAATATGACGAATATTGTTTAATATTTACCATATAATATTGTACAGTATATGTGCTCTACCAAGAAACTGAAAGTGTTACCACATTATACAACAAATAAATCCATAGGACAATTCTTTAAAGTTCAAAAATTCCTTTACTTCCTTCTCGGATTATCAAAAAAAATTTTTCAAGATGACTGCATGCAACAAATTTAAACTATATAAAAATTGTAAAAATTCGATATTTTCTAAAAAGTATTTATCATTTTATCAAAAAAATTCCTGCCAAATAATTATTACATAAATCTATAATCAAAAATGATCATTTTTCTAAATTTCAACAACTTCAAGACAGTTTTTTTTTTTAAAAAAATTGCTTACAATCTGCGAAAATCGAAGTTTTGGTCTAACTTAACTAGGTTATTATCCTGTATTTGTGTGCAGTTTCTTCTATTTATAATTTTATTGCGTCCAAAAGTTTTATTTGAAATTCTGATTTTAAGCACATGACTGAATGATCTTACCTCTTTTGGTGCTGCGATCATTCCCCAATAATGTGGAATGTAAAATTCTGCTGCAAAAGTCATCACACACCACGGATTTGTTGACTTACTGCCAGTGTGTTCTACTTCAATCAGCAATGGCAAGGTTGGACTATAAATTTGTTCTCTATCGTTGGAACCTAAAAAAATGCGCTATTTTAAAAATTCAACGAAAATATATGTGAAAAAAAAACTAGTTTAAGATTCATATAAAATTTAATTTGCATAAAACAAAGTAATTCCAGTGGTATATTAGTCAGTAATTGTTCGTATAAATTAAAATATCTGTTTACTTAACCCAGTATTTATTTAATGTGTGCTATTTTGAACCTAAAAATAAAACAAATTTCTTTTGGAAGTTGATGAATAAGATCCAGCTGATATAAATGACTATATTTCATCCTTTACAAAGGGTAATTATAATGAATTTCAAATTAAATTTATTATTAATAAAATAATAAATTGATAAGATTAGGAAATATTTCTTTATGGTGAGCAATACTTAACGTTTTGAAATTATCTTTATATTATGTGTGATTTTATGTCATTATTTAATGTGAATATTTTTAATATATATATCCTAATACATTTTTGTAATGATCAAGTGAAATAATTTTAGATAACTCTTTGAAAGTTTATGAATGGGAATTGCAATTTTTAACAATTTATTACATTTATTTTTTTAAATTTTTTATTAGATATACACAGAGCTCGAATCTGATACAATAAAAATGCCTACTATATTTTTAAGTAAACGAAATGGCTAATGCCCGTAAGGATGCTTTGAGTTCCTGTATTTCAGATTAAGATGATTCCAGGTAGCCCATCCTATTGCACAATATTGTAAGATATTGTATTTTATTATTCAATATTCAGCAATCTTATACAAATGTTTAATATCATGCGATGTTGTATTATATATATATATGTCCTAATTGGGCTAACAACATTTTAATTTGATTTTATTTTGCTGCTATGTAAAATGACCTTATTATTTTTTTTATCTCATCACAAATTATTCTTCCTCTCTTTAGAAGTGAAAAATTTGGAAAGTATATTAAGGTATTAAAAACTTTAAGGAAATCGGGTATAAAGATTAGTAGATCAATCATCAATTTAAGCAATTATAACATGCGAACAAGTCTTACATATTTCTAATTCAAATGATGATGACTTTTATTGTGTAGGTTGAATTTAGTCTTCTCATGCTTTTTTCTTCTTTGATATCTTCTTCTCAGACTGATATTTTCTCATGTTTCTTCTTTTTTTGTTTCAATTTCCTTTATAAACTCACATATAAAGTTTATTGCCTTCTAAGACCTTGATTTTAGGCTAATAAAGAAATCAGGCAAAGGGGGCTCTTAAGTTGTCATAAGCTATGCTATTATGCTTTAATTAATTAATTAATTGATATTGATTTGATACGCACGTGATCCTAAAAACAAATTTTTTTACTCGATGATTTCAGTAAGTTGTAGAACATGTGCGAAGAAACTAGATTCTTTTTATTTAATTTTTGTGATAGGGTAAGGGAAAATTTTATCAGATCTTTTCAACACGACTAATTATTCCCCTCCATGATATTACTCTCTGCTTTCATAAGACTTCTTGTCGCAACTAAATTTCGTTATTACATCTATTTGAAATTTAAAGTTGGTTCGGCCGAATTTTAATCTACATTTACACATTACAGCTACTTTAGTATCAAGTGAGTACAACACAATTTTCGATATATCTAGATTTACAGCTCTCATTTAATACTAACTAAATGAAAATGAAGAAAAATTGTTTTTATGATTTGATTATGATTAAATTGGACTATATTGATAAATTTTTGTTGCTTTTAAAAAGTGAAAAAACTTAGACTTTCTGATTTCTTCTTACTGATTTTTTTAAATCTACATTTCAAAAAGGTTTTAAACTAAAAGAAATCGTTTCAAAATTTCTTTCCAGAAATTAAATTTTACGTATTATGGTATTTTATTAAAGTTTATTTCTGGAAATCTAAATTGATCTTTTATTATTAAGCACAAATAGCATGTTATATTCTTTTCTTACAAGAATTTTTATATCGAAATAAAAATCTTATTTTTATTCCTGATCACTTGTAAAAATTGTCTTATCATTAATGTTTTAATACTTGATTTATACATATCTTTAAAACTGGATGCTATGATGAAGTATAGCATCCAAAATTAGCATTAAATTATCTTTTTATACTTTTATATTTGAAATTAACCTAAAACATAGAAATTATAGAGGAGTTGTTGCCTTTGATTTCTAATATATTTTAAATTTCAGTTTAACATTATTCACACTATATAAATGAGATTGAAGGCAATGATATCTTTCAAGGAAAATATTAATCGTATCATAATTTTGAATTAAGCTTTAATATTATTTTCCATTTTCACGTGATCATTCTTTTCGTTTTAATTCAGTTAATTCTTCAACCTACTTCAATTAACACCAAATAAAAATTCTCCTCTAGAACAAAATCGATATAAGATTTGTAACCCGTTATGATAGTAAATTTCAAATTCCATATTTGTTCCATCTGCTTTTTTTATTTTGTACTTATTGAATTTTCCTACAATGTGTGATGGAAACAATTAATTAGTAAACAAACCTTTAATGTAATTGGTAAGTCTTCTCTGGCCTTCATCCAAAACTAATTTGAACTTGCAGTTTAAAGGTGGTGTCAATCTGAGGAAAGTAAAAGCTTGATAAGATCGTTGCTGTATAAAGTAAGGGTGATCTTGCAATATTGTATACTCAGGACAAGGAAGACCTAAAAGAGAATCGAAGGCAATTTTTCAGTAAAATTATGCAAAAACGATAACTAATAAATCTATACAACTTCATGTTTGTAATGAAACTTTTCCAACTTTTTAGGAAAAATGCGAGCTAAATATCCTTTCAAAATAAATAGCATTTGAAAGCAAAAAATTGTGGATTTTATCGTATAATTTAATGAGTTATTTTTACAATCTGGTAAATTTTCATTTTGGATTCCAATTCTTTGTGAATCTTAGGAGTTTTATAGTGTTATTTCTTTTACGAAAAGACTTTTTTTTAATCTATTGAATAGGCAAAAATCAAGTTCTATCTATTTAACATTATTTATTTTTGTCATTATTCAGGTTAAAATTTTAAAGAATCTTATTTATATCTTATGAATAATTTCAGTAGAAACATTTTTATATAGTAAAAATAATTGAATACAATTTATATAAATAAACTGCCAAACTCCATTTTTTTTCTCCACACTCAAAAGAAGAAACTCTATTACAATGCATGGAAAAATTGGACAATATTAACATATATTTATAAGAAATGTAACATTTCTTTAGAAAGAAAAAGAAATTTTAAATCCCTATTGTAGTATTTCATCCGCTTTTGGTTTAGAAAAACAGTGGAAACAGTCAACTCTCGAATTTTGAGTATACTCCCATATTAGGGCACAATTTGTGTTAAAATTAAATAATTAATTTGTATTAAATTGCATAAAAATGAAGATCATGATATTAGTTTGTATTTCCTCCATTTTGTTGATTCGATCAAAACTTTGGGAGGAACTTGCAATTTTGGGGATAAAACTATATTCTTATCTATTGACCCTTTCGAGTTTTTGGACTATCGTATTCATATTTACATGGAAGGACAGATAAACACACTTCCCTCGATAAAGCTCTCCCAAAATCTGAAAGAAATCTTCAGTTATAGTTTAAAGACTGTAATACAAACATTATATTCCCCAAAATTGTTGACAGATTTATCGTAAACAATTAATATCAAGTTTGAAAGACATAATTTCAAAAGAAAAAAAGTGTGTGTGTGTGTGTGTGTGTGTAGGGGGTAGGCACAGGCTAGTCTAAAACTTAAAGATTCATTAAATTTTTTGGCGATTATAAGATTTACGATAGCAAGATTTTCTTCTGAAAGTTTCTCATACGAGAAAGTACAGAAAAAGTAATACCGTTTGTTTCAGAGGAACAGTTCATTTTTGCTAACAGTTGGATGGTTGCTATTTTCCCTAACTAATCTATTTAAAAATGTACCGCAAACTATAATTTTCAGTGTGATTTTTTTTAAAAGTTTATTTTTTTAACGTTTTTGCTACTTTTATACTTCCGAGTCATAACATGATTTTTCCATTTTCCGTTAAGTCTTAGGAATTTTAGTAAAATCTTAGTTCACTTCTTCCGATTTTTCCAGTCTCCATAATATTGTAAAACATTTCTTTAAAAAAATAAATGTTAAATTTTAACATTATTGCTTACTGGAAACTCGTTTAGAGATCTTAAACAGTACGAAAATATAACTGATTATTTTTCACTAATAAGAAATTTGTATTAATTTCATTTCAGAAATCGAAATATCTTTTTGTAATGTAAGTAAATTAAATTTATAAAATTTTGAATGCAATAGAGTTTATTCATCGTTTTGACATTTTATTTCTAATACTATAAAGTTAAAATAAAAGTCCTTCCTAAAATTTCTTATGACAGCTCATCGGCCTTATCAAAGAGCGTTCAGTTTAACAATTTTCATATTAGCTTAACATTATTTTTTAACGGCACGCATATTTTCTTACTACTAATCTTATTCCGTTTTTCAAAAATAAATCTTCTTGAAATCTTACCTTCACATAATACTTGACTAATGACTTGAAATTCTTGATTCGGTGATAAGTGAAACGTCCTAGGATGCAGTTTGGGTGTGTTAAGTCTAAAAAAGTGTTAAAAAATGTTAAGGGCAAAAATACTGAATATTTTTGAAACAAATATACTTTCCGTTGAAATCATATTAATTTTAATTAGAATTTTTTATTGATAATGTGTTAATCGAATCAGCTTTTTAATATCAGTAAAGAGAATAAATGTATTATTGAAAAATAAAATATTTCACAAATTTACCAACATTCTTACGAAACACAACGATTACGAGTGTAACGAAAACTTTTATACTCATTCGAGCCATAACTATGGAGCTTTTATACTCATTCGAGCTATAACTATGGAGCTTTTATACTCATTCGAGCTATAACTATCTTATACTCATTCGAGCTATAACTATCAAGATTTTATACTCATTCGAGCTTTAACTATCACATTTTGCACAAAAGAACCTATTTACTTATTTTCTAGACATCTGTACAATTGTTAAAAACGGAAATTAATTTATTTTATATCATTCTTCAAATAAAAATCGAGGTAGAAATTTACTACTCTTTTAGATTTCTAATCTTTTCAACAGATTTACTTTTGAATATTTCTTTTTAAATATAATAAAAATTTTACTAAAAAAAGTAAAAAGTTATTACATTTTATTCTAAAATGATTTCATATTTTTGAATTTTGAACTGAAAAATGAGCAAGATGCTGTTTATTCTATTTCATTTATTTAAATTCAGTATTTTATCTTATTTTATCATTAAAATAAAAAATAATAATTACTATTACTGCTCGAAATATTGTTATTCTATATTTTGTATTTTCCACACGAAAAAAGAATTGCTGGGCCTCTTCTGACCTTGGTATGCTCCATGAATTTTGAACAACATATTCAGCAATTCCAAGCACAAATTACACATAAAACAAATGCTTCATAGACAATAACAAGAAAGTTTTGATTTGTAAATCAGCACTTTTAATGTACTTCCTATCCAGCCTAAAATTAAAATTAACAATTGAGTTATTGATTAAATTAAGAAAAACTGAAATCAGAATTAAATTTTAAAAATATTCTAGACAGTGATCCAATTTCATGGTTAAACATGAACAATAATAAGATCGTAAATGAAGTTAAATTGATATATTTTTGTTAAATTTATACTTACTCTTCAAATAAAACCTGTGCAGTTGAAGTATTGATGAAAGCGAAGCAAAATTGAGATAGAAGTAAATACAGTTTTTGAAAGAAATCAAGACAATGATTAGTTTTCATGGTTGAACATGAAGTGGTTCTAATGTGAATGATACCTTCAATGTAGGCACGAACACCTTTCTTCTGTTTTTCGAACGATAACCGCAATATCCTGTCTTCTTGGAAATTCCTACGTCGATACAGGCAAACGATACATCTCTTTATCCGTGATTAAATTCAGCGCGTAACTCTTCATTTTAGTACAAAAGCAATTTTTTTCTAAAGCCTGTCGAATTAATTATCAAGTTCGGTTATACTGATATTTTATCCTGGGTGTTTCCTCTTAGTGGGTGTTTAGAATGAAAAGAATCAATTGTCTGCTGATGCATACCTTGGAAAATACCCAACAAGCCGCGAGCATTGTAAGTGAAAAGATTCCCTCGATAAGATAAATTCAATTTTAAAATCATGAGTCACTGGTAATAAGGGGCAGTAAATAACAATTCAAAATTTTTTCTTCAATGTGAAATTGATAATGGGGAGCACAATGGATTTTACGAGCAAAATTTTTTTTTCTGATACGCTTTAAAGTCTATTCAACATAAAGGATAAAAGTATTTCATAGATATATTTAATTCAAATTGCTATATAACAATGGAATGCAATCTGTAATTGAAGTCAGCAAAGGTTAAAGTTAAAGATAAAGTTGATTATATCTTTTCTATAATTGAGTACTCAAAAATTTGTACGTTTTTTTCCTCCAAAGAAACGTGAAATTTTTTAAAGAGAGATTTAATTAAATCTATTCCAAAAATCTATCTTTTTTTCATTGGGTGAAAATTTTAAGTCTGAAATTTTATTTCAATTTAAACAAAAAATTTCAATTACAACGGAATTACTTATATGTACCCGCGATAGTTTTGAACTCAAATGAATTAATGTTTGAAAATCATGTATTTCTTGATATAACTCCAATTTTCAGTATCAAATATTTTATAAAAATGTGAGTTAATATTCAAATTTAAAAAAAAGTGTTTGTTTTTAAAGTAAGCTTTGTTTCAAAAATAAGAACATTACTAAATCAATATTTACATTTCAAATTGTGAAAAATTAATTTATTCTGTGATTTTCAACCTGAGGTATAAGATATATTAGGGAAGAAAACTCTGTCGTTGACGGTTCGAAAAAAGTACTAATTAAACCCAAAATAAGTAGAAATATTTTCAGTGATGAAAAACTAAGATATAATTATTAAAAATATTAAATGCATAAAATATGTATGAAAGATATTTCTATGTAAGTTGTCCAAAATTCCAGAATTTCAGTTAATGCACCATACTAAAAAAAGTAATTTTGAAAGAGGTTGAGATAAAAACAAATATGGGTTCAAAAGCTTAAAGATTGAAACCTGTTTTTTATATTTTTCTGGTCTTTGTACATCTGAATGCAATAAGTATAGATGCATTTAAAAGTATCTTCTGGATATTTGTTGATTGAGTGAAACATTCAGTCATTTTAGAATGCTACTCGTATTCTGTAATATAAAAAAGCTAAACATTTGCTGATTTAAATATTTAGAACAAAAACAACAATCCATGATTTTCAGCATTTTTCTAAGAGCATTTATTAAATTTGCAGCCAAAATGTTCTATTTATAAAAATATAATGTGACTTAAAAAAATAGTTATGAGTAATTCTGTTTCTTTATTTTAAAATATATTTCCGTTACAATTATTTACAAGCATAAAATATTTTTACCTCAGGTTCTTAATTAATATTAGAATACATCAACTTTGTCCCTTTAATTTCTTCTTTGTTCATGAGAAAAATTCTTCAATTGTTTTTGATTCGCTTGACTGATTCATTTGTCCCTGTGCTCAAAACCGTGAACAAAATCTTTTTCTCCCATCCGATGCTTTGAGGCGTGTCATGTCCTTTGACGCTTGTCACTCACTTTAAAGGTATTAGAAACAAGATATTGATAATGGAAATCACTTGTTTACAATATTTTAAATGACTAAAAATACTATCAAAATATGCATAAATATATAGTGAATACAGATTAAAATCAAGTCACGTAAAATTCACAACCGTTAATAAAATGGATATATAACATTAAATATTTTTAGTTTTCTGTTCAAAAATATCAGGTAACAATTTGTCCTTGATTTTTCATTCCTTTTTATCCAAATAGTTACTGAAATTCGGTTAAGAAATTTTCTTCGAAATTTCCTTCTTTTTATTTTTAAATCTTCAGTTTTGACATATACAATTACATTATATTGAAGTGAATATCTTTAAAATGTTTCTTTGAAAATAGTATAAGCCATTACTTTTTAAAATAATGAATAAATATAATATAATTGGCCATCTTAGACATTATATAAAGTGTTTATTCAAGAAAATAGTTTTCATAGTCATAAAAAATTATAGACTTACGGACATGCTATTCATAAATAAGTCAAGTATAATATAATACAACATTGCTGAATAATGTTTTTTGTTATTTAAAATAAGATAGTTTTTAGATAAAATACGGAAATACAGTCTTGAAAGGAACATATAACTTACAAATAACTGTATAATTTTTAGCAATGTTTTTATACACGACTGAAAAGAAATATTATTTTATTTATCTCTTACATTTGGCACAAAATGTTTTAAATTTTATTTTTATGGATTTTTTTAAAATTTCCTTTCAACGGTGAAAAAATTGAAAAAAAAAACAAAAAAACGGAATCTTTAGTTCAGGAGGGCATCAAAATTTCGCAAATAATAAATCCTTTTCTGTTGAAAATGAAAACATTTCCGTGAGCGATTTCAGTAAATAAAACTTTTTATTTTCTTAACATTTAGGCTAAGAAAAAAGAAAAATCAATACATGGAAAACAATTTGGAAATCACGAGAAGGAAGATAAAAACAATCCTTGGATTTTAAAATGAAATATAACTAACTTAATTTTCTGAGTAAATTCAATCCTTTAGCACTTAAGCATTTTATCATACAGCTTTTAACATACATATAGTTTTTTATGTAGGATACTTAAATCTGAGAGGTACACTTTCACGCAGCAAAAGATACATTTACTGGCCAATGAATTAGAAACCTTTGAGATTTACATTTGAATGCGTGCTAGGGATGAAATATGCATTTTTTTTTGTTATGACTTGAGTTACACGTGGTTAGAATGCTAGAATAAGTAAGGTGTGAGAGTCCTTTTCGTGATGAATGAAATAAAATGAGCAAAGTGACAGATCTTTAACCATTAGAATAAGGGCTTGTTGTTGGTGCCCCTTTAGCAGGTGTCTCGATTTTGAAGGCGGTAGATCTCACTGAGTTCTCAAAAGCAGCCAAATAAAAGGTTTTCAAAAGTTGGAATCAGAACCCTCAGTCCTTCTCTAGAAGACGTAACTGAGATTCGAGCACAGTTTTCCAAGAGCATCATCGGCATCGTCTCCGATTAATTCTACGGCAGAAGAGGGATTCTACTGTAATTCAACTGACACAAATCGTCAACTAAGGCTCTTCTCAACAGATTTCATCTCGAGCCATGAGCAGAGAATTGCAAAGGATAGGAATGCATAGTCGAGTGCCTGTGAGAAAACCACTCATTTCTACCCGACACGCAAAAATTCGTTTGCATTGGTGTTGGGAAAGAAGACACTGAACATCTGAGAATTGGAAATGGGTAATATGGTCGGATGAATCACGCTACATCTTATTTTACACTGATGGAAGGCATCAAATTTGGCGAGAACCCCACGAAGGCTTGAATTCATCTAGCTTTACTTGCACTATGCGAATGCAAGATCAATATTTTATTGGACAACCTTTTGCTCGGATAATTGCTCTGATTCGTCTGGGCATCGAGTCTATAAGCTCCTGGAGTGCATTTACATCCAGATAATACCATATATTGGCTATACAGCTTCTTGATCTTGTAAATTAGATGGAGGAGCAAAGTGCTGTCGGATGCATATCCCATACATTTTTTATTGGGTTAAGATCCGGGCTATGGGGTGATGAGGGAAGGTGCTGAAAGTCAGACTGATGCTCAGCTAACCAAATTTTAAAAACTTCTAGCACTATGTATAGTTGCATTATCGTCCATGAAGTATCCATCGCAATCAGGATAAAAATGTATCATTGCAGGGTGCACTTAATCTGCCAGTGTATCTAGGTATTGCATGGCTGTTTGTTTACCCTTGAGGAACACAAGGGCCTCACTTCCATGCCAACTTAACATGCTCCATATCCTGATACTTTTAGGCAAGATGGAGTCATCCAGCCTGAATAAGGCAAGATGGATTCATGGCTTCTTGGGGTTCTCGCCAAATTCGACATCTTCCATCAGTGCAAAATAAGGTGTAGCTGTGATTCATCCGACCACATTACCGTTTCCAATCCTCAGATGCCCAGTGTCTTCTTTCCCAACTCCACAGCAAACGAATTTTTGCGTGTCGAGCAGCAATGAGTGGTTTTCTCACAGGCACTCGACTATATATTTCTATCTTCTGCTATTCTCTGAGAATGTTTCGAACTGAAATCTGTTGGGAAGAGCCTTAGTTGACAATTTGTGTCAGTTGAATAACAGTAGAGTCCCGGTTCTGTCGTACTATTCGTCGGAGATGACGTCGATCCTTCTCTTAGAAAACTGAGCTCGAACCGAAGTTACGTCTTCTAGAGAAGGACTATGGGTTCTGTTTCCAAAAAAACAACCGTTTTTGAAAACCGTTGATATGGCTGCTTTTGAGAACCCAGTGAAATCTGTCGTCTTCGAAATCGGGGCACCTCTAAACGGCTATAACAATAAACCGTTTTTGAAATGGGGATCTGTCATTTTTCCAATTTTACTTCATTCATCGTGAAACGGACTCTTACACCTTACTTATACTAGCGTTTTAACCACGTGTAATCCAAGTCATAACAAAAAATTTGCATATTTCATCCCTAGCACGCATTCAAGTGAAAATTTCAAAGGTTTCTAATTCATTGGCCAGTGAGTGTATATAAATTAATATTTGTAATTTTATATATTTCTATTATTTTATTTCATTATATATATATATATATATAATAGAAAATGTATTGTTAAAATTGAAAAAATTATGAACGTAATGTATTCAACAAGGAACTATCGCGAACTTGCTTAGTTCGAAAAAACTGCATATCTTAGAATACATTTCAATTTTAGAACAAATCTCTTTGCATGTCACAAAAAGCTCATGATTTTAATCACCAATATCTCTGGAAATTTTACAGATAACTTCAGGAAATTTTTTCCCTTTTTAATATTATGGTCTAGTGCATATTTTTCTTACTAGAATTTTTGGTTTGTGTGCCTTATTTTTTAAATTAATTCTGTAAGTTCTTTAATTTGAAGCTAGGAGAACTGTCCCTGTTTCAATAAATTCGCTTTATTGAGACTTTACTGTAGATGCACTTTACTTTCTTGCCTATACGAGATGTCGTTTTGAATTTAAAGGGCCTAAAATGACTTTACTGTATGATGAAATTTTTTTGAATATAATTAAAATATTAATTATTTCCCTTTTTTTTAAATCTTAAATTAGCATTTTATTGCATTCTAAAATATTCTCTTATTTCCTGATTGAATTTCCACATTTTTGTAATTATTTGCTCTAGAAAACATATGCTCTAGAAAATAGATGATGCAATTTCTTAAACTCTGAGCGAAGGGATAAAAATATCGAACACCTACAGAATTCTTTTAAACATACTTTTGATTTCCTTTCTTAAGTCAAAATATTTCTGTCACTCTCATACTCAAATCA
>JAOUZG010047704.1:2276533-2320213 GCA_026289955.1 Argiope argentata | reverse complement strand
CACACACACACACACACACACACACACACACACACACACACACACACCTAATTTATTTAAGCCGCCTAGACTGCACACCTATACTAACATTGCAGATCGCCTTACTGGCATCTATTCATGCTTTCGGCAATGCATAAAATGCCGTCATTCTATAGAATACCTTAACATTTTACAGAATCCAAGGCCTTTATTGACAAAGTAGGAAATATGGTAATAGTTATACACTTTTTTTAGACTTTATACATGATATTTAGACATTATATAGAGTAACCAAAATTACTGAGACAAAATATGAAATAAAAGTCATGATAAAGCCATAATTTAAACAGTGTTTTAGTTTTGAAGCAAATGTTACACAAAAAAATTAGTTTCATTATCTTTACTAGATGGATTACAGAAGGTATTTTTTAACGAAAATCTGCTCATGCTTGTGCATTACAATAAACACACATAAAAGGTGGAACAGAAATCTCTTCGGCAAGCATGTCATTACCGTATTGGTTCTATTCGCCATCGAATTTTATTCATGTTTTAAATTAGGATTTTTTCCTTGCTTTGAGGAGAGACTCATACTTTACCGGCATGACAGTTGGTATTCCGTAAAATGCTTAGGAAATGTGTGAAATTTTAAATCTTTTCACACATTGCCGACTATCTTTCAGAAGTCTATAAAATGTTAAGGTATTTTGTAGAATGCTGACTTACATACATTAAAGACGGCATATTTAGTACATAAACAAAAAGCGAATAGCGTTTTTTATCTATTGTTAAAGATTTTCAAACTTTTCAAAATCTCAAATGTCTTAAAAATTTAGTTGAAATCTTATATCTTAGCACAAATTGGAGGATGTTTGAAAAATGAAGGATTTTTATAAATTTATTTATTTATGTAAATATTTTCTAGGGAAGCAAATGATACCTAACAAACCATGTGAAAATAAATGATTTTTGTATAGACCAGGGAACTTGATTTGTTTCTTTGTGCTTAAAAATTATGATCTTCCAGTTTTTTCAAGTGCTGTTTTTATAGTTTGCGTTTGACTTCGTAGTTTAAGGTTGTTATTTTATGCATGAGTGCAAAATAAATGCAAATAATAAATATCATAGTTTTATTTAAAAGTTTAATAAGAAAAGCCATTTCAATAACGCTTTTAATCCTTTGTAAAGGCTGGCACAGAGGTAGCGCGTCTTCCTCTTGTTCTGGGAGTCCCGGTTAGAGCATGGTTGTTCTTCTGTGTACTATTTGTGAGATGTGGGAAAGTGTCCCTCTGTAAAAAGGGGCTGTGCAAGCGACTGTGAGGAGTGTGTAGATAAGTCGTACTCTTGGCCTTACTTGGCGATACTTCAATAACAAGAGACGCTCATTCGACTTAAAATCGCTGACGGCCCTCAGTGTGCTTGTCCATGGCAAGTGCCATTAGTAACAACAACAACATTCTTTGTAAAACAGAAAAATTCTCAGATGAAAATTATTTAAAATGTGTTCGTTAATGGCTTAATGTAAATAATCAATGATTTGTGATATTGTAAATGAAAAGAGCCAACATTATTTCTTAATTTCAATCATTAATGAATTTATTAATTTCTGTAAATTAAATAGTGGGAAATATTTATCAGCCTGTTTATGTAAAACGACTCAAATAACATGTATAACTGACATTAAAAAAACATCTTTCGCCGTTTTAGATGAAATAAAAAAAGGTTGCTATTATTATTCTTTCCTTCTCAATTATATAACGTTTGAAACGGTAACTCTTATGGGCTTATTACACCAGAATACTAAATTATTTCGTGAGTTTGTCACGAAGTAGGAAATATGAGGAAGTAAACTTTTATACGGAAAAAGAAGAACGTCATGTATAAAAGCTCGTACAATTCTTGTACTCTCTTTCTATATTGCAGATATAATCATTTGTCAAGTTCAAATCAATTTCCAAACTATCAATAATCACACAATTTTAATTGAGTATTTTTAATACAGAAAAATGCAGCATGAATATTAGAAATAAGAAGTAAGTAATTTTATTCGATATTTTATTTTGAAAATAGCGTTGGTTATATCAAAGGCTTTATTTTTATGAAGTTTTAATAGCTGAATATAATTTTTTTTTCAAATATGTGATATTAAAAAAGGCCTATCATTAAAACTCCAAAATGTTATTTCCTGCTTATAACATAGTAAACTGAATATGCGACATAATAATTAATATAAATTAAATATACGAGTGACAGATAAATATTCAGAGGACGTAGAATTGTAGTAAATATGTAAAGAACAAAAGAATTTTTAGTACAAAAAGAATTCCTTAACTTCATTGAAAAGCTGTAGTTTCAACAAACTAGCTAAAAAATTGTACAAAAATTAATTTTTGTAATCTTCATTCATTAAGTTGAAATTAATTAAAAAATGCGTATAATCTGTCATTCGATAAAAAATATTCAAAATTTAATATAATTTTTATGACATTTTAGAATCTATATCAGTAATATCTTGATGGGCTTAAAATAGATATAAACTAAAAATAAAAATATTTCAAGTAGATTATATTTAATAACAATGGGAATAAATTCATTTTTTTACTATAAAGCAATAATTTATATAGGGGGTAATATTTTGTTCATAGTTTTAAGTATTTTCCCCCAAGATCATATTGAAAAAATTAGAAATATGATTCAGAATGGTAGAACTAGATGAAATCATGTTCAAATTATCTTCAACGGCCATAAAATCATTCGTAATACAATCAAGAAGTAATTTAAATATAAAATAATAATACATCCCCAAAGGTACTTATGATGTTAGTTTTTACATTTAATAAATTCATTAGGGTCATCAAACGTTTTTATAATGAAAATATTTATTCTGGCAAAACCAGAATCAAAGCGAATAATTTGATAACATCAAAAGTTAAACTTTCGTTAATTTTTTAATATTTTTTATTTAACCAATAATATTTCATTCATCACTTTATCAAAAGAGGTTAATATGCCTCATATTTGTATCTAAAAGAAGAGCAGATCATCAGATATATTTTTCTTTTTTTTCCCCAAATAAATTAGTTTATTGGTAAACAGGCCACAACAAACCCGGAAGAGTCTGGGCAATTATTTTATGGCTTTCTGGAATCTGAAATCAGATTATTTGTTTGTTTATAGTTGCGTACAATGCACTTGACTGTGTTTAAAAGAGAATTAGAAACATGAACTCACGAAATTATTTCTACTGACACAGATTCAGGGGTGATTGGATTTAAGGCAAAGGCTCATGATCTTGATTCACAATTGATGACCAGACGTTATCAGTAACACAATGATCTAGTTAAATATGTGTAGAGATGATTGAATGGGAAATCAATACCCCTAAAAATCTGTAAATCAAAGCGGTGCAGTATTTAGTCCGTGCGCTGAAAAACCAGTTACGTAAAAGAAAGTGAGGCCGCAGAAAAAGCTTATAACTACACGCTTTTTGATCGCCAGTGGCAGTAGGTCAAACATGCAGTTCGTGAAATGCTTTTAGCTGTCAGAGTCGTTTAGTTGTCGCTGGTTTCTCGCTATAATCCAGAGAAAGTGAAAGCGGATTAGTAGTTTATTATTGTAGCTTCCTCTTTTAGGTGAGTGTTCTTGGCATTGATTAATCCCCTGTTAATCCACTATCTATTTATAAGTATTATTTGTTTTTAACGGATCTTTTATAAAGTATTACAGAATTAACAGTGATGTGCCGTTCAATGTCAAAATACAAAACCATATGTACTCTTAATGTATTGTGCTGAAATCTTTAATACTTTATGGTGAAGTACTGAACGATTAACTTAACAAGTGAAATATATCAGTGAAGATTTATATATTATCGGATTATTTTAATAGCTACTAATCAAAACACAATTGCAAAACCAATTAGTGATGTGCACGTTAAAGTGAATTATAAATTTATAACAAAACTAGATGCATTGTACCTAAAGTGTTGGTGCTATGTGGTAATGTACTGAACTATTAGCTAAACAAGTGAAGTGTATAAGGGAACAATTAGATGCAATGTTATCCGATTAAAATAAAAGATTTTGTTTAAAACCTATTTAAAATTGCATTGTTGTTGCAACGAAAACGGTTTCGTATTATGCAATAGTTATTGCCGACATTGTAAGATTGGTGAACTTTAAGGCTAGACGATTGGATTTTCGAGAAAAAAAAAAGCAGATTCCTAGAGGTATTAGTCTGATAATAGCAACAAATGTCGATACGCTTCAAGTAATTATTTTAATAAGAGAAAACCAATGATGGTATTGTAAAAGCATATTTCCACTTCATTAGCAACGTAGATGTTCTTTGACCTTCAGCTAAGCACGTACCAGACAAGTTAACATTGAAATTCAAACAAAGAGTAACATTTTACAACACAAGTCTGCCATGAGACTTTCTGTTGAATAAAATATTCTATTCATTTATATAGCATTGAATGACTTTTCTCCGTTATTTTTTTCAGAAAACTCTAATTTTATCTAAACTGTAGTATTTTTAAAAAATCTGAAAAAAATATAACGAATAAAAGTTTGGGAACATATATGTAGGTTTTCACAAATTGTCAGGAATTTACAGAAATGATTTCTGAAAATTCCTACAAAAATAGGAAATGCTATGAGATAAGACAAGATATTTTGACTTACACAGAGAGCTTCCAGGATTTTTAAAATGGTCTTGTTTAGAAGTTGAAAAAAGAGAAAATATTCTAGTTCATGTATCAAGCTGTATTTCTTTCAGAAATTGAATTTTATTTAATATTTTAAGCAGTGCTTGAATTCTCTAAAATGTGCTGTAATTTTGTATGATCTGTAGGATCTATATATTTAAAATTGAATGTGCGTTTATTTGTTTGTTTAACCTTATAGAATTCTACACCCATTAACAGAATAGACAGAAATTTGTCACGTTTGTTTCATAGCACCAAGAAAGACAAACTGTTCTAATAAAACGTATCTGTTGTTGTTGTTACTTATGGCCATTGCCTATGTACAAGCCCCCTGCTGATACAGCAGCAGATTTAAGCCGAAAGGAGTGTCTCTTGTTTTAGAAGTGGCGCCAACTAGGGCCAAGAGTGCGACTTAGCTACACATTCACCACATTTGCTTGCACAGCCCCATTTTAAAGGGGGGCACAGTCACACATCTTACAGATAGCACACAGAAGAACAACTATGCCTGAACCGGGACTAGAAACCCCCAGAACACGAGGAAAACGCCCTACCTCTGTGCCAGAAAGCCGGCATAAAACGTATCTACACTTTAGAATTGGCTAAAATGAAAACTTAGATTTATATCTTTTTACAATAATAATTTTTGAAAAAATCACAGCCCAAAAAATAATTTTACATCATGTTAAATTTCAAATTCGTTAGTTTAATTATTCTACTATTTTTTTTTCTGATTTTTAATCATTTTTAAAAGTTAATTTAAGCATAATTTTTTTTATTTCCGTTTTTGTCGAATTATTAAAACTCAAAAATCCACAGTTTAATAACATATATCATAGGCTCACAATTGCTTAAAGAAAGCAAAAATTGTACTGTGGGCGTATTTAAATTCCTCCGTTTAAAATTGTTGCAATTTCTTAATCTGTTTGACCTAATTTTTCTCATATTTTATCACTTTAAAAATTTTTAATGGGGTTAGTTGGAATATCTTCTGTCTCTTTTATAATTGTTTTTTAGCTTGAGCTCAACGAATAAGATTTTAATCTATTTGATAAGTTTGTTATTTTTTATTTCAGTATCTTCTATCAAACGGGAGGACTAAAATTGTTTGTATCCGAAAATCAACAATGTAGTAAATGATTATTTTTAAATGATGGGTTCTTAAAAGTATTAAGGTACTGATTATAGGAATTCGAAAATTCTTAAATACAAAAAAAAAAGTTGGGGTCTCAGGAGAGCGGCTGTTTACTAATATTTTCAGATAAAAATTAATTTTTTTCTCATTATTAATACAACATTCAGTCTTCCTTCGTAAAACGCATTTTTCAGGATTTCTTGATATATGTAGAAGAATTAAAATATAAACTTCTTAAGGTCTTGTAAAGTTTTGATTTTTCCGATATGACAAAGGACCAAAGAAGGAAAAAGTAAATAGCTCAAGATTTCCTTGGGGCCTTATGCAGAGCTTTAGCCGTTATCTGGGTAAAGGACGTCTTGTTCAGCTGCCTAACAAGTAATTTTCAGAAAGGTCAATAACCGCATGCATGACCTTCTGAAATAATCAACGATTAAGATGTTGAATATTAGAATTCGGAGCTTTATTTTTATCGATTTAATAACAATAATGTATAAAAGTAACTATATAAATATTATATTTAAACTATTTATTGCAAATATTTTTTAATTTAATTTTTTCCCAATTTTATAATTGGTTGTTAATATATAAAATTATTTTTCGTATTTATAAAGATTGAAAAATAAAATATTGATCAATTTTGCCTATTATTTAAATATATAAAACTATTTTGATGGCTATAGATGGTTTATGGTTTCAACCAGTTAATCAAACAATAAAATAATAACTAGTTTTTGATTTTTTTAGAAATGATAATTAAATAATAATTAATTCTACAAAATACTTCAATTTTAGGAAAGAATTAAATTTTAGGAACTAATTTTAACTATTTCAGCCCATTAAATTCCGTATTGATATCTTTCATATCAAATTATAATCGAATATAAATTTGTTTTTCTTGCTTGACCGAAAATAATAATTATTTTCGGGAATCGTTTCGCTAGTTTTGTTTGTCTTTTCAATAAACCACTACCAATGTCAACAAACTGTTGTCAATGTCAATGGTGGTTGCGCTCTGCTGATTTTCATTCATAGAACTATATTTTAAGCGGGAGTCTTTTTTCATTTGTTTCAGAAATTCATGATTAATTTGATAGCACGGGTGTTCAGTCTGATGGTCCGTCTGAATGAACAGCAATCCTGTATCAGGTTAGGCATTGCTAAAGTCCATTCAATGGATTGATCGTTGTCTACCAGAGTAAGTAGAAAATTAAATAACATTTTATCAAAGAATTTTATTTTTAAATAAGCTTATTTTGTTTTTTATATGTAAAAAAGATAATATTGATCAATATTATTATTAAAAATTTATTTAATCTCTGTGAGTGTTAATAAAATAATTTCAGAGAATTATAGAATTTTTTTAAAATTTACATTATTAAAGAATTAATTAAAGAATATTAGGTTTCAATTTATAATAATAATTTCAAGACAATTGGTATAAAAATATAAATTTTTATATTAAGATTATTAAATTAATTTTGCAAAAAAAGAATCAGAATTAATTTTTCTGTCAAATCATTTTCAAAAGTTTTTTTAAATCTACTTATCATTTTATTTCATTTTTTATTACCTTTAATATTAAAAAAAGACAAAATCATGAATAATAAATTTTTTTCTAGGAAAGTTAAGGAAATTAGTGTTTTAATTTTAATAGTTACAGGAATATATTATAAATCATTATAAAATATTTATTTGCTTAATCGAGAGATAACATACTCTTTTACCATTTCATAATTTTTTTGCTTGTTATATTTTAATAATTGTTTTAATATTTTGAATTTTTCAAAAAAAATCAATTTCAATTGCATCGTAATAAGTCTAATCAAAATATATTTATCTCAACATTATTTCAGTTTTTATAGTTTTAAAAATAAGGTAATTGTGAATGACTTTAGAATTCGTTTATAGCCCAATCTGACGACTCAAGATCAATAGATTAACACAGAATAAGTGAGTGTGCAATCAAAGCGTAGTTCCAAATGAGAACCATTCACTAGTTTACGATCGAGGACAGCAACATGGGATGAATTTTACGATCGTTTGATATTCGAATGTAAACGTAAATATAATATTGTATACATATCAGCAGGTCTGAGCTTATGCCATGAGATTTCTTATTTCCTTCGCCATTAAAAAATTACGAGTTCAATACTTTTTAAAGAATGTTCCAGGTTACTGTAAAATCTTTCCGTAAATGCGTATAGAAAGAAATAATTAAGGAAAATCGAAATTTACATATAGCAAAACAAATGTATACGTGCGTAAAAGTTGATATTTATGCAAGTAAAATTGCGACAGTACTTACAGTGATAGCGAGATAATTGGAGCAAATGCTGGTAGAAATAATTATGCCGTTTTTTAAGCATTTCTTTATTAACTTCAGATAAAACTGCCATGTCTAACTTCGAAAGTGAACTACATCGTTTCAGAATGCTGGATAGTTTTTCTAAAAAACATGTGAGCCACTGAAGTATTATACATATTTATGTTCCTTCGTCGACATAGGAACATAAAAATGCATAATACTTAATATTTCATTTGAGAAAATTTTAGTATGTGCTTTATTGAAATAGACATTTAAAAAAAATTAAACCGATTTCAGTTTATTACTGAAGCAATCAATTATTTATTCTTTATTAATAAATAATTAATAATTTATTATTTATTATAGCTAATAATTAATAATTTAATATAATTAATTATGAATAATAATTTATTACTAATAATATTGATTCTTTTTTATTGTATATTATCAAAAATACAATAAAAATTGTTTATTAACAGCGTTTCTTCTATCAGCAGATAAACATTTTTATACTCTATATGAGGGTAATCTTAATCAAATCTTGTTCATTTATAATTTTACAAATGTCTACTTATTATCATACTTTTCTATCTGGTCATATATTAATTTAAATTAAATTAAATTAATTAAATATTGATGCAACTCTGTTTATCACAACTTGCTCTCTAAAAAGTGTGGATACTCGGAAGGAAGTTAATTTATAAATTCAAAAAATTACTTAACATTTCTTAGAAACAAACAAATAAAACATAACCCTTAAACAGGAAAGGGGAGGGATCCTAAAACTGCGTTACAAACACTAGAAAACCCTGCACTCGCCTCTTGAATTGCGTTTGTTTCAAAGAAAATATAATAAGGGATGAGATAGGAAACTAGAATGAATTTCCACAGGAAATAGCATAATAAGGAAAAAGCAAGATAAAAGAGGAAGTGAAATGTCTCCAAGTTATTTATCTTAATAAGTTAAATGGCGAAATAATTTGGAAATAAGAAAATGCCTTTTTTCTCTGAAATTTACATTGAGTTACTTATTATCTCCTTTTCGACCTCGAGTCGAATATTTTGATGACTCTTTCTCTTTTCCTATGTTAATAAACTTGTTTAATCAATGACTTATCTAATTATGACTTTTTTGCTGCCAATTTATATAAATGTTTCAATGTTAAACTATTTCTCCAGAATATTCTTAAGTCAGAATGCTCCATTCGGTATGAAAATCAGGCTATTTTAAAGACTCAATTTTTTTTCACATTGCACTTTAGAGGACAATATTTCTAAATTAATGAAAATCAATACGAAATATTCCTTTAACTGCTGAAAATACAATATTATCCTCAACTAATTTTATATTAACTAGGAATACATCTGAAAAATTTATGAAAATAATTTGAAATGTATTGAACCAAACGGGTTAGAAGTGTTTATTGTATGATATAAAAATGAAATTACATTTCCTTAATTTCAGGAAATGTAATTCTTTATGATTTTTTTGCATTTTATTCTTTTATGTTAAGCAGTTATAAATGCCGGCTTTCTGGCACAGAGGTAGCACGTCTTCCTCGTGTTCTGTGAGTCCCGGGTTCAAGTCCCGGTTCGGGCATAGTTGTTCTTCTGTTTTCTAACTGTGAGATGTGTGAATGTGCCTGTGTGTTCTGAGGTGTGAAAAGGGGACTGTGTGGGAGTGTGTTTCATCTTTATATGAGCTAGAAGTCAGATTTCTACCATCGGGTTCTCAGGGGTCCATACCCTCAGAAGCTACTGCATCCCTCTTTCCGTGGTAAAAAGCGGACACGACATCATCATCATCAAGCAGTTATACATACTTTCATCAATATTCAACCTTAAAACATTCTGATTCTTTATTAGTCCTTAAGATGAAAAAAAACTGGTTTCATTTTTACTAGAAATTCGTCTCATAATTATCAACTAGTAAGAAGGAACATCGAATAACAAACGGAGAACAAAATAAATAGTTTTTATATATTATTGATATTCTTGAAAATTTGTCGTTGAAATTTCATGAATGCTATTTTCTCCTCAGTACTAAATACTTACCCTCATTTTAAAATAAAAAATAAAAAACTTTTCAAATGAGATAGAAAGAAAAATAATCAATGTTAAGTTTGTTTTGAAAGCTCTAAATTTCTGATGTAGAAGATTCAAAATTAGATTTAAATATTATTTACAGTTTCCATTGTAAGCTATAACCATAGTACCCATACCAGATAGAGACTATAAATTATTATTTGGAGGCAATAGTTGCATTCATATGACAATTATTAGAATAAGCCTTTCAATCATATGACAATTATAAGTGTAAGCACAGAGATTTAGCATTTGAAGAATATTTTGCAGTCAATATTTGTCATGTATGAATAGAAATTCGCATATTTGCCTCACATATTAACTCTTCGAATTATCTTTTAATATTGTTCGAGTAAACAGGTTCATTTTAATCAACCATATAAAAAGTATTCTCAATGAATAAAATGATATAAGCATGGTTGAAAATCAATAGCAACAAAATAGCAAAAGATGGCTTCATTTTCAAAGTTGGTTGACTTATGAACTGTTAATTAGTATAAACAGTTCCATATGCTAAAAGGATTGCAATTTCGATGCACTGATAACAAAAAGTTTTAATAATGAAGAAGCATTTAAACGGAATTCTTGTTAGAAAATTTTGCCGCATTAAATCTTGAGCCGTACACCTCTGCCTTTAGATATTATTCAGCATTTTACATGACGCACCTTTCAGATTTTAATTAATATCTGTAAAGAGTTTTAATCAGATTACGTTTACTTGAGAACGAATCAATAACGAACCATTATCTGCTTTTAGGAATGACACATCAACAGCTGCTTATGCATTCTACAACTGTATAAGTATTCACTGCAACACAAAAAGCACGGTTTCAGGAAAAAGTACTTTATCAGAAGTTATCCAAAGTTTTAACCGCATATAGCACATTTTCTGCGAATTATTTGAACATATTCGGCATTAAACATACTATGATAGCTATTGTATGCGACATTTATGGCAAGTTAGTAACTTTTATTTTTTATATTGTAATAATTGTATTTATTAGAGAGTATAAAATATTTCAAGGGCAATAGAATGTAAAATAATGCAAAGTTAATTTAAAGGAAAGGAATATATTTACCAAAGATAATAAAAATGAAAATATACTCAATATTTCAGAGTTCTATGTAAGCCTTTCATCCAACAACTCTTAATAGTTTATAAAACATTCCAATTTTTTTATATATATTTATTTTACGAATTTAATATCGTTTTTTCATCCAAAAACGATATATTAAAAGAATCTTGATGTTTCCATATTTGACTTTATATTAGAATTTGCCCTCATTGATTCCCTTACTATGGATTTGTATTTATTATATAATTCGCAAATGGCGTATTCATTTTAATAAGTAATACAGGTTAATTTAAAGAAAAACAACACAAAAATAATTATTGAAGGAGTCGTAGTTCATTTTTAAGAGTTTAGTGCTTATTTGGGAACAGTTTGTAATTTTGTTCCTTGGTCAATAAACGACATTTGAGCCGTTTTTTGTTTCACAACCTGATTTTTACTCCCAATTTAGTGGAATCAAGTCACTTCCTTCTCACTCTTAAGAGATTCTAGCCAAAATTTTCGCTAGACCATCAAGACCTGAAAATAATTAATTCCAGATTAGGTAACATATTTCCCATTAGTAAAAATTCTTACTCAATGTAAGTTGGTGGAAACCATAACGTTTCTTATGTCAGTCTTATAGAAGGAAGGATAAAATGTAACCATTTCTTTAATTAACCAATTTACAGCTATGTTTAAAACAGTAACAACATACAACTATTCATAGTAAGTAAAGAAATTTTAAGTGGTTTGAATTCATCATTAATATAATGAAAAGTGAGATTTTAATCAATTGCACTTGTAAAATTAATAAAATAGATAATTATTTATTGACTATCAGGATTTAATTTAGTTTTTCCAGGCCTACAAATATTTTAATAGAATTTTCTTTATCTGAAAACTTTTATGTGGCCCATTACAATTCTGTCATTTTAAAAATAAAAACCATGAAGCATTAAATTGATGCGCATTTTAAAATTGTGAACAAAGGAAACTCTCGAGCATAAAGAGTTGATTACTAAAAGCCTAGATAATTTAAAAGCATAAATGTAAGTACTTAGATCAGCCAACATCTAATTGAAGGCTACATTTTACTGTCACTATGAGTCGTAATGCTTTTTCTTCCGAAAGAATGCATTATAGATGCTTCCGAAACAACTAAAATTGCTTAATAGTTATACATCAGTAGAGCAAGAATTGATTTTAGTTTTAGCTTAGGACTGGCTCTCTATCTTCGAATATTTGTTTGCTTCGTCTTGACCTAGTATTTTGCTTTAGCAATTTTATGAATAATACCGAATTAGCTTAGTTATATTTGTAACTAAGCTATAAGTTATATTTGTAACTAAGCTAAAAGCTATGTTTGAAACTAAGCTAAACTAAGTTGTGAAATAACTCGAGGTCTATTTTGGAATGAACCTCGTAATTTTAAAACGAGTCAGATGATGAACACGAGACACGCAACTTTCCAAACTTTGGTGCACCAACAGAGAGGCATTTGGCCCCGGTGGATTTAGTGTGAGGCAGACTCTCGTGTCCGCTGGCCCTTTGGTGAAAACGGGTTTTGGACCTGGAATGATAAATGGACCAAATTTTTTCCCTACTATTAGATAATCCTGGTTCACTATACGAGAGACAAACTCTTGTATCCATCAAGATCATATTTTGTTTACTTTTTACAGAGAATCAGGGCCCGACTTGGCCTAGTTGGGGCCCGGGGCAAAAACTTCTTGTAGGCCCCCTCTGCTTTACTACTTTAGTAATGAAGAACATTTTTTAAGGAAGGAAACGAAAAATTAAATTTCTATTCGATTTGGGGGCCCCACTTATGTTGGGGTCAGGGGCAACTGCCCCTGCCTTAATCAGGCTCTGCAGTGAATAAATATGTTTAAAATGTACAAAGCTATTGATGATACCTGTTTAGGATTTGCAATTTAAATGAAGAAAATTTCATTTCCTTTCAATAATAAAAATGCATTTTTTTTTGTACTTTAAGTATTATTCATTTATATTGCACATTTATGTGGCTTTATATAGTTTCATTTTTTGTTCCATTAATTTCTAACTCAGCTGTCATTTTATTTTGAACTGCTGAAATTCTCTGCAATATTCAGAAATAAAATTATAATTTTTTTCAAAAATCCCATAAACATTATTTCTTGGGTGTAGAAAGTAATTTAAAATGATATTTTTATTTTTTCCATCTGGTTTCAAATTATGTTAAAAGACTTTAAAATAAAGTAAGAAATTCCGCATATTCTTATCATTAGATTTCAGCATTTTACATCCCATGACGAAAGATAATTCACTCATTTTATATGCAAGAACAAACACGATTCAGTTCATGACGTTTTTTCCTTTTTTCTACCCATCACATTTAATGAATAATTTATAACTTTTACTTGTACTGATTTGAAGCAGAAGTCTTTTTTTACTGTTACTGCTCAGATGAGGATTACATCCAGCTAGAAAATATGTTATTGCAAGGCAGTTTAATTCTCGCGCTGTTATTTTTCTCTAAACTTAAAAAGAAAACATATCACATCATTTTATTTCATCATGCTTAGGAATTTTGTTCCATTTCTTTAGTTTCTCAAACGCGCAACCTGTTTAGATTCAAAGGAATTCCAGCAACTATGCCAGTCACCAGAAGGTAATAAATTGTTTCCAAATATCTTCTTTAGAAATCTCATAACATCCAAAACAGATTATAACATAAATTCAGATTTTATTTTTAGTTTTATATAAAATAAAATTTACAAAATAATTATTTAAAAATATATTCATATTTTATTGAAAAGTTAGTAACCAAAGGGAAATCAAAATAAAATGTTTTCAATCATTTTAGTTCTAAAAGAATTACTGTTCCTGTTTTAACTTTATGCCACAATTGGTATCACATGGCAATCTGAAACATTTGGAAGATATGCACATTTTAATGTATGTTTTAAAAAAATAATAGAGTAGTAGGACTGCGCAAAAGAAAGTAAAACTGAATAAGTAATTAAAAAAAACATTTTTTTAAAATCAATTCCTGCTTAGGTTAACAAAGAAAATTTTTATTTCAGTTAATATTTATTAAATAAGTACAATTGTTGTTCTAGTGTTCCGCTTTACAAAGGAAGGAGGGGTGCAGTAGCTTCTGAGGGTATGGACCCTTGCGCACCTGAGGGCAGAAGTTTGACTTGAAGCTCATACTCGTCACAAACCCGGGCTTCATTCATGCATTTTATTCATTCATCCACAGATCGTAATTTAGATCTGGAACAGAGAACGATCACCTCTGACCCAGTACCCCTAGTGGTATAACTCTCTACAAGGAGGACTTTAATGCGATGAAAGATTTAATGTCCACCACACACGATGAGTCTTCGGTTGGCAGGTTCAAAGTAGCAGCCCCAAAAATGCGAATCCAATGCCCTACCAACCAGACTATCCCGGCCTAATAATTGCAATTACAATAAATATTTGATCAAAAAATTATACTAGAGTTAAATTTTCAACTCAAATTCAGGATTCAGCGCCAATTGAGGTAACGCAAAATGCATGAATTTTCTACACCAGTTGGGGTAACGCAATACAGATTAAAAGGTTTAATTTTCTTTATTTTTTTATTATTTTAACTCGAAATTACTTCAAAATGAATCCAAAAAATCGATTAATTAATATGTTTCCAAAAAATAAATTAATTAATAATGTTTATTTTTAAATACCTCAAATTTTGAGAAAATATACAAAATCATTTGAAATAAAAGGCTGAAATTATGTTAAGCCTAACCTCATTAGCATGGGAAAAAAGAAATCTTTATTCGTTGCTTACTTACTGGGGAAATGAAGATTCTTATTGAGAAAGTTAATTTTTAATTAATTAATATAAAATTAATGAATTAATATTTGAAAAAACTGTATTAACCTCAAATGGAATCCACTACAAGTTTAAAAACATTTACTTTTGAGTGGATGTATAAAAAATATTTTATTAACGACTGAAAAGTTAAACAAGACACACACACACAGACAGAGAGAGAGAAGACAGAGAGAGAGAGAGTTTGAGATCATTGTAGGAAGGGAAATAGACAAAAGATGGAAAAAATGGAAAAAAAGAAAAAAAAAAAGGAAAATTTTGCAAAAAAAAAAGATGCTCTTACCTAGTGCTTATTAGCTCAGGGTATATGACAAATTGCATTTGTAGGGAACATTTGTCTTCACATCCAAAATTTAATGAAGTTTAGCTACTTTAGGCAAGAAAATCTCAATAGCCCCTTGGCTAGCAGATAGAGGGGCTATAATTAATTTATATTTCTCGTTCTTAAAAAATGAATAAGATAAGGACTAGTGGAAGAACTTTTTTAAGGATAATCACTTTTTTCCGTGTAGGTAGAAAGTTATAATAACTACTACATTTTAATGCCTAAAATTTTTTTCTACATTAAGAGGTTTGCATAAGTTATTAGAAAAAGAAATCTAAGATTTCCATTAAAAAAAACATTATTTAGATTTTATATTATCCTCACTGGCATCTGAGTTTTTATAATAAATAATACTTTGAATTCTGTTAGATATGTTTGAATATTATATCCTATAAAACTGCAATATATGTTCAGTATTGATCTATTTCTATTTTTTACTAACTGAAATACAGGCAAAAATAATATAAAAAGTACGTTAGGATGAGTATTTTACAGGTAGGTACTTAAAATAGCGAGTGTTTGAAATGGTAGAATATCAAACATCTGTTAAAATTATAATATTTATAAACGTATCAAAAATGTTAGTTAGTTAGTAGTTTCATGATAACATTTTAGCAGAAATAAAATTGCCATAACATTTCTTTCGAAAATATTTTGAAATTGGCATAAATTTGTTATTTAATACATTGGTAAAGGAAAGATATTCCGAGGTTATTTTTCATTAACAATTCTAAAGTTCCTTTTGTGTTTCTTGTGTTATAAAAGTGATATAAAAATGCCTCGTTAAATCAGTACAGAAATAAATTGCTGATGGTTTTTAATGAGACTTGGATTAAATACAACAACAAAAAATAATACAATTAGTTTAGGAATTTGATGACACTGCTCAAAATTATGCATACTTAATGGTATTATTTCATTCAGTTTAATCTAGAAGTTCAATTTATACAAAAGTTTTTACAAATTTTGATTAAGATGTTTTAAAATCCTTAAATGTGACAATTTATAGCCAAAATATTTCTTAAAAAATCACAATTTGTACTGTTACACTTTATATGAAGTAATGTAATCCTATTGCATCGTGCGTGGTTTACAAATTAAATTTGCTTTTATACTTTTCACTTTATATGATTTTTAGGAAATCCTCAATTCCCTGCACGTGAGAAAATTCGTATGTTGCATCTTCGTATTTAATATATTTTAAGCTCCGTAAAACCAAGAAGAAAATAGATCCAGTATATTTTGAAAGGTAAGTAATGCTCAGTAGCATTTCATTTATTTTGTTATATATATATATATATATATATATATATATATATATATATATATATATCTCGGTATTGTGCTATATTGCGATTTCTTACTACACACAAGAAAAAAGATTAATAATAGTATGATAAAATTTGCAAAATCAATTCAATTTTAGTACTAATATCTACAATTTATACTACTTCGAAATTTTTCATTGGTATTTTAACTGATCATAGATCCCTTTGGAAGTATGCTACAGAAGCCACTTTCTTATGATAAACTGACAATTTACGAAAAATCAGCCATAGCTTTGCTAGTATAGAAAAAGAAATCTTATTTCCTGAAGCACAGGTAGAGGTGTATTTCTTATGCATTCATGAAAGCGGAATTGCAATATGAAAATTTGAACGTGAGCTGTTTGTAGAAGAGCTGAATCTGTAATATTCAAGGACAATTGTAATAAAAACACTGAAATATTGAACTGATCTCAGGCAGTTTCGTCTCAACCTGCAACATGGGATGACCACCTATTATTGATAGTTTTGTTGAAATTTTTTATAATGAAAAACAATGGAACTATAAAATTATTGCAAATTTCAGCAAATAATATTCAAATATCGTCTCAAAGAATCTCTGAACGAACTGTTTACCTTTCAAAGCATTATATAAGATATGGAAATAGACTAGTTTAAACACTGTTGATATCTTCAATTAACAAGATGAAATGCCTCAAAATCTTCTAGGAACACAAATATTGTATAATACATAATCATAAGTCACATTTTTTAACATGCCATACATATGACTGATTTGACTGTAAAATCAGGAAAATATTGACTACAAATGCATTGCTGTAGCCTATAGATAAGACTTTATATCTAAACATCGCTACTTAGCAGTAAATCCTACAAATTTGACTATTTATATGAGCGGCAATGCGTGGTTTCAAAAAATAATACGTCCTGCTCTGGCTTCAGGAATAGGTAAAGGGTCATCCATTGCTTAGATTACTTCCCCAGTTTCCTAATCGCAATTAGATTGAATGTTATGATCAGCAGATTATGGAATGGAATAAAATGAATTATCAAATATTTTAATCAATAATCATCGAATTTTACATTATTGGGAAATACTATTCCTCAAATTTTGTTACAGGTATCAAAAATGCAGGTATCCACACCAAGATGAAGAATTGTTTCATTGATGGTAAAAGATGCTCCAACAAATAAATTACTGTCGTTCGTAATATAGTGGTTACTCGCTAATAAGTCATATCAGTAAAATTATTTATGATTAAGTTTATTAAATTAACAGACTGAATTTATAAATAGATTTGTTGTTGTTGTTACTTATGTAACTTGCCATGGTCAAGTGTGCTGACGTTCCGTCATCGATTTTAAGCTGAATGAGCGTCTCTTGTATTTGAGGTAGCGCCAACTAGGGCCAAGAGTACGACTTAGCTACACACTCAACACAGTCGCTTGCATAGCCCCTTTTTACGGGGGGGTACAGTCACACATCTCACAGATAGCACACAGAAGAACAACCATGCCCAAACCGGGACTCCCAAAACACGAGGAAGACGCGCTACCTCTGTGCCAGAAAGCCGGCAAGGATTTTTGTAATAGAAATGTGTCGTTGAGTTAACAAAAATTTTCTTATAAAAATGCGTATATTATTTGCGATTTATATATCGTTGGCCTATTATTAAAAGATATCAAATGGCAAGAAAAAGGGAAACAAATTAATAAATTCTTACTGTTTTAAAATATCATCTTTGTAATAGAAAATATTATAGTTATTAATGCATCAGCAATACATATTGTAAAATGATGGTATAATGATACAAGTTTGAGCTTTGTGCAAAAGAGACCCAAAACATAAATCTTGTTTTTAAGTAAGTCAATGAAGAATGTAATATGACTTCATTTTTACTTCAGCGTTTTTCAGAAACTACAATTCCTACTTATTCCATTATTTATTGTAGAACACTACTTACTAATGTAATAAATTGTTACTTACATTATTTATGTAATTCATAGTTAACGACACTACTTATGTAATAAATTGTTACTTACATTATTTATGTAATTGATAGTTACGACATTACTTATGTAATAAATTGTCTCGATGCTTCGATGCTCTTCTGACAAAATCTTTTACTTAGTGCGTTTTCTAAATTGAATTGCTTTTATCCCAAAACTTTTTAACGATGATATTACTTCAATTCGAAATATGAATCTATTTATGCCAGAAAACCGGCATAAATAGATTTAAGTGATTAAAAAAATTAAACAGCATTTTTAAGAAGATTATGTGGAAAAAAAGATAAGCAAAGTTAAAAGGAAGCTAACCTTATATTTTTTATTACAAAGATTTGCTCAAATAAGATAGTAAATTAGCAGAAATCTATTACTAATCCAACTTATTTTTTAAATTTTCTTCTCTTCACATAGGTATTAAGGACATTCAACCATGTCAGACAAGGAGATGAATAAACGGTTTGATACAGCGGACTATGCTGTTTGTGTAGCTATGCTTAGTGTTTCTGCAGGAATAGGTGTTTTCTATGCAATCACCGGCTCTAAACAAAGTACAACCAAAGAATTCTTATTCGGTGGAAAAAACATGAAAATCATACCTGTGGCATTGTCTGTGCTGGCTACATTCGTTTCTGCCATTACGCTACTTGGAGTTCCAGCTGAATCGTATCAATTTGGCATCCAGTACTGGCTAATCAACATTTCCTATTGCTTCATGATTCCTGTAGCAGCTCATATTTACACGCCATTATTTTTTAAGCTTCAAGTGTCCTCCGTGAACGAGGTATAATTTCTTTTTTCACTAACGGATGGCTGATTAAGAAAGATCCTATGTTAATATAGTTCAATTTTCCATCTTAAATAGCAATTCTTAATTTGTAAAATTCGAGCATAGGCAGAACATAATGAATTTCACTATAAAATGTTAATACATTTAAAAAAAATATTTTCTGAAAACAGTTTAAGAAATTATTTTATTTTAAAAATATTTTATGAAATTCCGTAAAATATTTTAATGTGAATTTTTCTATTGAATCTAATTTTTCTCTAAGAAAATATTTTCACTTAAATTTCTCTGAATTCTGGTTGATCTTTAAGCCTGTTTTTGGAATCATTCACGTTGCTTCTCTCATTTCTGAGGTAACAAAAATAATTTTCAAATGAATTTAAAAAAACGTTATCAATAATGAATTAATTAATAAAACGGTTCCTGATATCGGTACAGCATCTTGATATCTTAAAAATATCTTCAAATCATGAAAAAAGCAATAGAATTTAAATACGTCCAGTCATTAAGTTTATTTTAATTAATTATATGTAACCTTATTTTACTTTCATTTTACTGGTACTGTAAAATCAGCAGCTCAAGTAATGCAGTTTCATCTAGAAAAAACTCATTAACATGTCCACGTATACAGTTATTATTAGTAGTACCAGTTTTTGAATCGCAGCAAACTCTAAAATAAAAAATAAACTATTGAATTTTAATGGCATATATATTTACTCACTTAAACGTCTGTTTTTATCATTCATATTTAAATCAATATAAATCTAAATTTAAGAGTAAAAATAGAAATTTAATATATAAAGTATTTATAATAAATTATGAAATAACCATTTTATTGGATCAAAATCCTAATCCATTATGCAAAAATGGTGTCAACAACCGTAAAACAGCTGTTATGAAATTAACGTTACTTAACGTTATCAAACAAGCGTGACAAGTAGCTAGGATTTGCTGATTATCGACAAGAATTTAAACATGGTTCACTGAAATGCGAAATGTAGAAAATCTTTTCAATTACAAAGATACCATTTGTCGATTCTGTCATAATTCTAAGATATTCTAAGCAGTTGAAGAGTTATGTTCAAAAGAATTCTTATAATACCTGTGCTTTCATAGCTTGTGTTTAGAAATATTTTAAATTTTAATTTAGCATTTCAATGGAAATTCCTAATATTAAAAAAAGAAAAAGAAAGAAATCTAATTTTTAGTTTACTAATAATTTACTGTCTATATAATTAAAGGCACAAAAATTTAAACGGTACATTTAAAATTTGACATCCTCGAGCAATGATGATCATATTTACATCTAATTGCACTGTTACATGCAAGAATTTTTCTTCTCAATATGCATTAGTTGTACATATTGAATGTACAAACCTTTATAAAATAAATTATTTCTAACAGAATTTTAAGAACATTAATCGAAATCAACTCTTAAACTATTGCAGAGATAGTCTTAAAAGAAAAAATCTTTATTTACAGCATTTTTGATTTTAAAATGAGTGAAGTGTCTCATTTATATGGGAAAAAATTGGAAACCAATCAAAATATATTATAAGTTTTTGTATAGTATAAATATTTTGTAAAATTTTTCTAAACAGAAGTGTATGAATCAAAAACATTTTTATATAAATTTACGAGCACAGAATGGCCTAGAATTAAATTTTGACCTTATAAAAAAGCTAAAGTTTATTAATTCATTTTTATCATTAAATAAGGTTAATACTTTTTTAAACACCATTTCATAAATCCAAAAGTATATCCATATTTGTTATTCGGCTATTATAGGATATTTATCATCTAAATGTTCAACAATACTTATGAATCAGTAATTCTGAATTTCTTGTCCAAAAAAGTTTCGGTTTTTTAAATTTTAAATAAACAGTACTTTGATTACAGTATAAAAGAATACCTACTAGTCATTGGCGGGAAAAGAATATTTTCTTTTGCGAAGAAATTTATTTGTATATCATTTGATATATGAATGTTGATATCATCCACTCTACAAAATGAATGTATTAGAATGAATATGAACGAGTTCTTCTGCAAATTAAGGGACAATTAATTCTGCCCTGTAATAAGAAGGGGAAATCTCTATTTGATCATTGCAGAACGATGTCTCATATGATGTGCAAAAGTTAGAGTACATTTTAATTTTTATACCCTCTATCTCTCATCCATACCGCACTCTCTTCGGTTAAATGACTATTATGACTTCGGTCTATAAAACTATAAGGTAAAGATATTACCCTGGAAGTTATGTTCAGAAAGCAAAAGTTATGTTCGATAAGAGCATGAGATGCTTCCGGCATAGTGGTTGGATCTCGTCACCCTAGGGGGTAACTAACAGGTGGTGGTAGGCTCCTCCTCCTAATGACGGAACTTACTTCCTACGGGAAGGGTTGTACATGACCGGTGATGATACTTAGTTCTCAACCACAGTTCCCGCCAGTGTCTTGCTGTTGCGGCTGCTCGGTCATTTAGCCTTATAATGACTGGGTACCTCAAAATTTCGGAAAATCGATGAAAATGTCAATTTTCTGATTTTTAGTGAATAATGATACTTAAACCTTTGACTTGTTATTCTGAAAATTTTAAAACAATCCGACAAGTATTTAATGAGATATGGAACTATTTTGTCTAACGCGATATCAGTTGGCATGCCCACTTCCTGTGTTTACATCAGACATATTTCATGTGCGAGTAGCCAAGACAAGCTCCTCTTTTTTCCCATGAAATAAAAACAGGCAAAGTTTGAAACAGTAACAGTAAACCCTTGTTTATTTATAGTTTTGCCGCTTTCGTTGAGGTTTTTTTTATTGAATTTACCTTTGGTTATATTATAATCACATTGTAAGCAAAACTGTCTTTTTCAAGACTACTTAATTTATTTATTGCTTACCTACTTTTTAATTGGTTTCGAAAATGAATCGCAATAAAAGGAAATCCCATTCCCTTGCTATGAATAATAATACACCATATTACCATGCTATATAATTTTTTAGTGCATTTTTTTTGGTCATTTTCAAATATGTCGTTACTGCTTATGTTAATTATGCTTTGATTATTTCATCTATATGTCTCATATTAACACAAAACTTTTATAGAATTATGTTTGAATGATAATATATTATATTAAATATTATGTTTTTATATAAACTATTTCATAGTGAAAATTTTGGTACATATGTTTTTTTATGGCATGCATTGTCTAGAAAATTTACCTACTTCAAAATGGTTGAATTCATTTAAATTTAATTAAATGGCCTTGAATTGTTATTGTATAGTATGACTTATATGATAAACAGAATTGCAGACAATTTTATAAAAAATTTTACTAAAAAATTTATTGCATTAAAAAAAGTGATCATTTTATAATTTTTTCCTTAATTTTTTTGATAGTAAAAAAATTAAGTAAAAAATTATAAAATGATAGTAAATAGATAATAATTCCTATATATGGTAATGGTCATTAACACATATGATAATAATGTATAATAATAAAATTGGTATCTTAACACTTAGAAATGCCATATAATTGTTCTGAAAAAAATCTAACTTCATATGAGCTTTTTTTATTATAATTTTATTGTGTTGAAAACTTTAAAGCTGTTTTTCTCAGTTTGCCTTTTTTCAAAATTTTGTCTGCTACAAAATGCTAAAAGTCAATCACATTTTATTGTAATTTCATGAATTTTTTTCTGCTCACTCTTAAATGTATGCTTGATAGAATTAGGGATTGGTTTGTTAAAATTTTTATTAGATCTTTTTCTAAAAATGTTCAATGTGAAAAAATCTGATATTTTTCACAAAATTTCACAAAATTTTGTAAAACATTTTTTTTTCTCACAAACTCATTTAGTTATCAAAAAACGGATCCCTATTTTTGTTACATTCATTGTGAAGTCCCCCTCAAAAAAATTTGAGGAAAATATTTTGAAAATTGCAGAAGAAGCATTTTTAAAAAATGCTCAATTTTTTTAAAAAAAATTAAAATATTTAAATTTGTAACTTTTGAATTTGAAAAATATTTTAGAAATTTCGTTTTATACATAATTGACATCTATCTATCACAAAAGTTAATAATATTATTAAAAATTGTGGAAAAAAAATTTTTTGGTACCTAGTCCCCTTAAATCCGCGTACCTTCATGGCGGGTCGGAGAGTCTGGTATGACTTACCCTTATTAGGTTTGAGGTTTGTACACAGTATTATGATTTTCAACATAAGTATGCATATGATTTCGCTGTTATTTAACTAAACACAACTTACAGTTAATCTTAATTACACTATTATACTTCGGTCTATAAAACTATAAGCTAGAGATATTACCTTGGAAGTTATGTTCAGAAAGCAACCGGGACTATTTCGCCTAGTAGTTAGATCTCATTTTCTGGGCCGGAGGGCTAAAAGTTCAAATCCTGAATCAATTCAAGACTCGTCTTGTGTGAAAGCCGAGTACACGTTAAATTTTAAGTCATGGCGTAATGTCCTTCCATCGGTGTGGTGCGGAAGTTTGGAAGGGGGTGCCAATTCAGATGCTGCCTTCGTTATCTGACATCATGGTTCAAAGTTATGAGATCCGTCACAAAAAAGCTCTAGTATTGCTTCCAAACTGGAAATTAATATAACTAAACCTAACCGGAAAAGCAACATTGGTACATTGTGGTCATCAGGCATGGAAAACACTCAGAGAGCTGTAATAACATGATTAACTGTTAAAAATGCAATTTTGTATAATGCGTCCTAAATATAAATTTTTTCCTTTATTTCATTCAACACGGATGTGGATACTTGAATTTTTAGAGCCGTGCAAACTAAGAAGGAATGTTGGAAGCATTTGCTGTTGATTTAGGATCCCTTACAACTAGGTTAACGTCCATAATTACGGGCCATGCACCACGAATTTCATATTTTTCCAAGGGAATGATGACTGTGTATTGTCTTTCAAGAAAAAGCTCTTTGCTAGGAATATTGGGTATTCTTTGGATCATCACGAAAAAACATATCCTTATGATAGAATCGATGTTTCTTTCCGATCTTGACCTAAATTGTCCAACCTCATGTTCTCCTAAAAATGTCAGAATAATGCTCTCTAGAAGACACAAGTCACATTTTTGGACTCAAGTTCATACCTGTGCCTAGTTATTAAAAACGTTTCATTGTCTAACAGTTCCATATTTAAATTTTGTACACGTCATTGTTAGAACTTCTCATAATTTTTTGCATATGTTTTCTTATTATCGTTAATATTGCTGCAATTAAATTCAAACCAAGATCATAGCCAATAAATGATTATTAGATGTAAGTAAGTTTCTCTTTCATTTAGTATTTAGAAAAGAGATTCAACAGATTCGTCAGAACAGTATGTTTCGTCATCTCTACCATTTCCCAGGTAAGAATTATTTTTTTACATTTATTTTCTTATTATTGCAATAAAAAGAAAATAAAAATTATTAATTGAGATTTTTTATTTCTAAAATTATCAGCTGCTTTATGTTGCTTTCGTTATCTACGCTCCATCTCTTGTGCTTTCTCAAGGTAAGAGTAAAAAAAACGCTTATATTTTCTGAAACAAATTTTCTAGTTTTTGCCTTTTACTTGCATTATTTCATAAAAATATGTTAAATTTTACAAAAACTGTTTTTCTTGTTTTGAATTTAGTCACAGGTCTTCATCTATGGGTCTGCATTCTGTCTATAGGATTGGTGTGCACCTTCTACACAACAATAGTAAGATATTTTAAACTTTATTAAAAGTCACAATTTTGAAGTTTCCTATTATATATTATTCTATCTGATTTTGTTTAAGCCTGGAAATAATTTTAAAACACTAATAATTTTAAAAATCAAATATAATTAGTTATGGAATTTTTAGATTAATAGAAAATTCTAGTGCATGATCATTCGATTTTCTCAATTACTTAAAGAAACTATCCTTAGTATTTTAAAATTGAAGTCTAATATGACTTGGACACCATCACTATAATTCGAGCATCTGGATTTCATAATCGGCTTTTGAATCGTTTAAAAAGAATTTTTTTAAAGAAAACATGAATTTGATTAAGTTTTTTTTAAATCTTTGTTCATAGAAATGTGGTTTTTAGCAAAAGTTTTCATCCTTAACTGATTATAACAAAGATGACTCAAGATAACCGATTACATTCACAAATGTTTTGAAAACTTAGATTTTTAAAAAATAAATTTTAAAATGTTTTCAGGTGCATTTCCAACAATAAACAAAAAATGACGAAAAGGTTTTTAAGTATAACAGTTTTTGAAAAGCAAGGAACATTTGTCAAATTATTATGAAATTTGATTTAAAAGAATGTGGTGTTGCAATTTCTGCCCAAAATTGCAACACCACAATCGTAGTCTTTTGGTACACAAAAAATAGGTGAAATTAATCTATGAAATGTCCCAAAATGTAAGAATTTTTTTGAAATTCAAGTAAATTATCGAAAAAAATGTGTTAATATGCATTTTTCCGCTAATTCATTCCTAAATTTTGATAAAAATGTATATAAATAAAAAAATGCTTATTTGTCTGTAAAAATTTTTAATCATTTCCTTTTCCACGTTTTTGAGCTCCATAATGTAACTTTCAAGCAATTATCCCTTCTGTGTTTTGATTATCATTTAACGGTGTAGTACTTTTATGAAAAGAGAATTTTTGAGAAAAATACAATCAAATACTTCTATCAATTGACAAACATCATTTTTGGGGTCACAGAAATTAAAAAAAAATTTCATAACGACAAATTTAACCTTCCTATTTCCTATTATGATTGCATCCTTAAGAAAGGTTTTTCTTGCAGTTTTTACTTCCGGGAAAGAATGCCTTTTAGAATCATTAATTAGTTATTTTACAATTATTGTAACTTCGAATTTTCAGCCTTAAATTGTTTAATACAACCTATAATCCTGATTAATTTAGAAATAAGTTTTAATAAGCCTAGCTGAATTGAAATTACAAAGCTCATTTTCGAAATTCCATGGCATGTCATTAAAAGATTCCCTTGTATATAATGTTTTCCTATGTAGGCACTTACGAAGTAAATGTTGTTCACATAATTTTTTAATTGATCTCCTTATGTCTATTATATGAAGTAGAAAAGGAATGCCATTATCTTAAATTATTAGTGGAAAACCTTCAAAGATCAATACTTTCACCATCAACACCTTTCGGACATTGACAATATAACAGTGAAGAAATATTTCAAAATTAGAGCTTCATGTATCTTATAAGTTACAATTGTTACAGCGAATTATAATTCCATAGTAGTTTTTCAATTTTTCTATGTATCGATAAGTCGGGTTTCGTTCTCCAATTAGTCATTTTGTACATTTCTTATAATTTTTGAAGATGAGCTCCTACGTTTTGTTGTATTTGTGTAATAGAATTCTAATGTTTTTACGAAATTCGCACTATAAATGTTCTGTAGTTGTTGTTACTAATTGCACTTGCCATGGACAAGCATGCTGACGGCTACTAAGCCGATTAAGCCCGTTGGTGATTTTAAGCCGAATGAAAGTCTCTTGTTTTTTATATAGCACTAACTAGGGCCAAGATTACGACTTAGCTACGCATTCAACACAGTCGCTTGCACAGCCCCTTTTTACAGGGGGGGGGGGCACATTCATACACCTTACAGATAGAGCAATCATGCCCGAACCGGGACTCGAACGCGGGTCGCCCATCTCTCTAGGAAGACGCGCTACCCTTAATTTACCCTACATTTATTAGCACTTAAATGCTTTAAAATGATACATTTTTATTATTTTATTATAGGCTATCTAATATTGGGCATATGTGTACCGAATTACGTTTCAATAAATGAAGTGGTTTTAGAGATGTCACAACTTTATTGTTTCTAATAAAAAATTTTGCACGAATATATTCGCAATAATTGTTTGAAAAAAATTCAGTAGATTTGTGACTGGAAGTGTTTGTGAATTTTTTCCGATTTGATGGTTCATATCATCGATTACTTTTGCTAATGAAAACATGAAATCATTGTATTTTATTGAAAAGATGAGTTATTTCGATCGATTTCACAAACCAATATTCTTGTGAAAAAGATTTAATTAAAACAATAGTTAAAAAGAAAAAATCTAAGACATATAAAAAAAGAAAAGTTGCAAAATTTCTCACTGCGCTAAATAAATACATAAAGGACTTAACTTGAACTTAAATTAATGACTTTCTACAGTTTTCCGTACATTTCAACTAACTAACTAGACAGATGGAGTAATGATAGCAATTACTAACATATTATAAAAAAATAACTACCAAGTCATCATCCTGATTAAGAAGTGTTACTCCAAAGATTTTCAAATAGGTCAAGTTTTATGGTGTTGCTGAACCGGTCCAGAAATGAAATCCCATCGTGCATTTCTTTCCAACTTGCCCTGCAAGGTACTCATTCCGAAATATCGAAAGCTTCACTGCATTAGAAAATATTTCATGCAGAAAGGTTAAAATCAATTCCAGATATTTATTTAATGTTCTTTCGAGCATAACTATTAGGATTTGAATTTCAAATTAGGATTTCATCCTTATAAGTCATCTTATAACATTGATGTACTTAACGACTATTGCAATGCCATCAGAATACAAATTTTATCTGATTCTTCTCTTGATGAATGTTTTGTTATTATTACCAAACAAGAAAACTTTGGTAGTTTTATTGTATTACAACTTCGACTTGGGTTGTAACGCATTTTAAACTTTTCGTCTCTTTTTTTTATAAAAATTAAAATGGAATGTTTTGTAAAATTCTGAAATTCAAATCAAATTAATAATAATTCTTGTACTAAGCCTCCTGCTGTGTTACTTCCGTTCGTCCTTTCCCCCTCAAATTTTCTGTACTAAGTGTTTTTGTAATGGCTGAATATAATTTATTAATGTTTTATAGTTATGTATAATAAATGCATAACGACATAAGAATATATCTTCTAAACATTGTATCAGTTTATTTTAGTTCAATTGTAAGAAAGTTTATTGATTCAGGCCATTATGAAGGGTGTCCCAGCAAGTCCCAGATAAATTATACCAACCAAATTCGTTGTTTGGAAGACATAAAAAACGCTCAAAGATCTGTACATCTAAGATCGATAGTTCTCGAGAAAAATGTGAGAGAAAATGTATGCCATCATAACCAGTTTAGTAAAAAAACTTGATTTGGTCGTTGGATTGGGCATCGGGGTCCTCTTTCATGGCCACCATGATCTCCAGATCTGACGATTTTAGATTTGTTCCTAAAGGGACATGGAAAGAAATTAATTTATCTAGACCCAGTTACTTCAGAAATTGATTTAGTCCATCCGTCCCCACAGTGCGTTTACTTTTGTGAACACTACGATGCTGGAATGCGTACAATCAATCATAGCACGACACTCGCCTGCATGCTTTCATATGCGAGGGGAATATTACGAACTTCTTTCTATTTAAAATTATTCAAGCACTGATGTTCCTGTTTCGAATAAAGGTTTTTTCGTAAACCGGATATGGGGTCATACATTTTCTCTTACATTTTTCTCGAAAACTATGGGTCCTAGAGATACAGTTCTTGGGGCATTTTTTATGTATTCGAAACAACGAATCTGGCAGTTCGGAGTTTATATGGTTTTGCTAGGACACCCTGTATAACTAGAGATATACTATATGTTAGCACATTTGAATGAATGTTTTGTTTTGAAAAACATGAGTTTAATATATTTACTTTAATCCAAATCTGCTGCTTTCGAAAGATTTATTCTAAATCAAGCTAAATTCCATAACATCTTTTTTATCGAGATTTAGTACAAATATGCAAATAGAGAAATTCAAAATCAAGCTTAACCTTAATATCAAAGAAAAACTTTTTTTATTTAAAATGTCTGAATTAATCTTTAAAAAAATGCTAACAAGTTTCAAAATACTCGGAAATATCCATATGAAACATCTTTCGGAATTTGTTATCTGTGTGAATTCCAGAAAGAAAAGAAAATACACAAAATACAGAATTTTTACAGGTCATTTTGCGAAGCATTTAAATACTTACGTGGCATTCCCCCCTCCAGCAGATTATTGAATATATGTACACGAATTTTATGCAAAAACAGAATGAAGATGGACATCTTTGTAACCGATTTTTTAAACATTGCTTTAATAGAAAATCGATAACAGAACTCTCTATCTATAGAGCTGTTTTTTTTTGGCGAACAAAAAGAAAAATTATGTTATGAACTATCAGTTAAGCTAATTTAAAAATAATTTTAAAGTAAATAATAAATAATTAAAGCATTAATTTTTTATTTTACTATTTAAACATAGGGTGGCATTAAAGCTGTAGTATGGACTGATGTTTTCCAAATCATCATCATATTTGGAGCTTTAATAACAGTCATAGTCAAAGGTACGATGGATGCTGGTGGCATGGGAGAAGTATGGAATAAGGCACAGAATAGTCAGAGGACTGAACTATTTAAGTATGTACCTTCTTTACTCAGTATTAACAAGCATGGTTTTAAAATTGCAAATTCCTTTGAATTTTCTTATATGAAAGAATGTTTGGTATATTGACAGATTATATGATCATCTTGAATTCAAATGGCTATTCCATTTCAAATATAAAAATAAATTCAAAATATGAGAAGTTTAAAATCGTTTAACAGTAACTCATGCATTTTATTTATTAAATTATCTTTAAAAATATATTCATGCATTTCTAAAAGTAATTTTAGAAATGCATGACTATTTATTTATTTAACTTCTAATTTAGCAAGTACACAAATGTATTTTTAGTCTTGACAAAGATCTTTGATTATTATATTTCATTTTAATAAATATACTACTGAAAAATAGGGTTAGAAAGAAATTTAGTTACCTTGTTTCAGAGGATTCTAAAATGCATTCTATTAATCTAAATCAGATAAAATTTGAACTTCAGAATATTGAGATGATGCGTTTTAAATTTATTAAATAGAAACCAACACGAAAATTTGCTGTTAAGTGGCGAAAATAATATACATAAAGCCATTTAATATGGTTTATAATTGATGAAAAAGAAAATTTAAAATTGCTCAATATGATCTCCTTCATTTTCAACAATATGCTCTAATCAGAGAACTATATTTTCTGTAGATGATTGGAATGAGTCTGCCGAAAAATTAAGAATATGGCATCGAATATTGTCCTTCAAATCTGGTAGAGATAATGGCCTTTGATGGTAGATATTGTCCCTCAAATAACCCCGCTTTCAAAAGTCACAAGGGATAATGTCAAGAGAGATAGGAGGTCTTGCTTTTGGGAAATGATGGCTTATAACTCATGCTTCTGTGAAATGCGTTATTCACAAATGCTTTACACGACGATCAATATTAGGTGGTGCATCCTTCTGCATGAAAATGATGTCTCAAAAGCATTCTTTTTGTAGAAAAGTTGGGATTATAAAATCCCTCATAGGTATCTTTGTCTTGTGACTGAACACGTTTATATTCCATTTGAAGTTATCTCTTCAAAGAAATACGGTACATTGATAAAAATACCTGTTAAACCACAACATACTGTCAATTTTTCATGATGTAGGGTTGTTACTAGATAACGTGAGGGTTGTCCTCTGGCCAAATTAGACAGTTTTGGGTGTTAACTAGCCCATTAAGGCAAAAGTAGGTCTCCTCACTCCACGGTCAAGTTGTATCAACCACCATTCGAATACGAAACAGTAGTGCAGAAAATTTAAGGACCTCAAAGTCTCCATTCTGAAACAAGTACATAGACGTGATTTTGCATGAATAAAAATGCAAAATCTGACGTACAAGTTTTCGTACATTTTAATACAGAATATCCAGAACACGAGAAACAATTGGCAAACTCAGAATATTATGCAGCGGTTGACTGCTGGCTTCAACGAGCGCGTTCGCATTATTTTCGATACAGGAAGACAGAGTATTTTTTCGTAATCTACCTTGAAAAATGCCAAGTTGGGCAGTTTTTCAAATTTGTCCATCATTTTGCGTAGGGCACCTGGAAACATTGAATCACTTCGTAACTGCTTCATAGGATGAAGTTTCTTTGGAGCTAAAATGAAGTTTTGTTTGTTCAGGCAGAACAATTCCACCAATAGCGCTTTTGCTTTCAATGTAAGTATGACGAAAATAGAAGCAACTTATGTTCGTGCAGAATCCCACTTCTATTTATTCATAGAAAAATAGTAATATATATGAATTGTAAATAAAATTATATTTCAAATTTTCAATATATGCGAATAAATGCCATTTATGTTACAGCTCCATCTGTTGATAAATTTTTGTACCAATATTTTTTATTAATAAATGCAAAACACGTCATTTGAATAATCTGTAGTTCAAATGTTATTTTATTTGAACTAATATAATGTGGTTTAGAGCCCTCTGACGTGGATAATTTATTTCTTGTTAACCCTGTATATACTGAAATTTTATATCTATGTTTCAATATTTCCAGCTTTAATCCAGACCCAACAGTCAGGCATACGTTTTGGTCACTTACCATAGGAGGATTCTTTACATGGTTGAGTATTTATGCTGTAAATCAAGCCATGGTTCAGCGATCTCTGACAATACCTACACTAAAGAAAGCAAGAGTGTAAGTCATTACATTTTCTTTATCACCAGCTGCTTGATTTTTATGCACAATTCCTTCATTTAGTAATTAGCAAATTTTATCGCAACGCTGTAACCAAGAGTATATCATGACCAGGATAGCCTGGTTAGTAGAACATTGGATTCGTATTCCTTTGGTTGCGATTTCGAACCTCGCCGACTGAAGGTTCTAGGAGTGTTTGGTGGCTGGAGCTCTTTAAATTTGTTATGGTCACAAGTCCCCATGTCGAGAGTAACACCACTGGGGGCGCTGGGTTCCGGATCTAAATTGCGATCTGTGGTTGAATGAATGAAAATGCATGAATGAAGTCCGCGTCATAAAAATGGTTGTGATGTGTATGTAGCTAAGTCGTACTCTTTACCCTAGTTGGCGCTACCGAAAAACGAGAGACGCTCAATCGGTTTAAATCGCTGACATTCCTCTGTTAGCGGATTTGTAAAAGTGTTGTAACTAACTAACCACAACAGAGTATGCCACCTTTCGGACTGCAATGTAGTAACCATACACTGTAGTAACCAAATGAGGGAATTTGAAAACGTACTCGAAATGCACTCTTATTTTAAGCGATGTAGAATAAATTAAACTAAAAATTTGATATTAGTATTTAGTCATAAAGGACTAGAAACAGTATAAATGCATGAATTTTCGAAGATTGCCCAGATATTTAATAAATGAGCATTGCTCTTTTCTTTCCAAGATTAACGATTTTTTAAAAAAAGTTTTTATCCTTCTAAAATAAATTTTAGAAAAGTTGAACTTCCGAAAACAACAAGTTTCTGCTATAATATTTTAGAAAACATATTGTCAGGAATCTGCAATCTAGTTTCTAGGTTCGGTTCCCACTCATGAATCCTTGTGAAGTAATTAACCCTTTATGGTGAACAATTTTTTTACCTAAGGAAAAAAATTCTTTCTTTTCTCGACATCGGAGTTCTACCTTTCCCCGCTTTGTGGTAACACTGACTGCTGTCGGCAGATATGAATGCGCCGAAAACGTCCCAATGGACTATTGTGGAATAACTCACTTAGCTACTGAGGCAAAATGATTCTGGAGGTGTGAGCCGAATTCAGCACACCTGGCGTTAAAGGGTTAGCAAGGAAAAGGCTGAAAATATTCTTTTGTTTATTCTCAAAATATTTATTTTAATTTAAAAGTCATTGAAATATTTATTTCTTAAATATAAACATTCATAAACGCAAAATACTAAAAATACATTGTTTTAATCTTAGCTTTGGATGTATTCATCAAAAAAGAAAAAAATGTTAAGCATGAAACACAACTTCTTCACAATTTGACTTTTAAATAGCTTTTATTTTTAGTTGGCTCTCCAAGATTCGGATTTTTAGTACTTTAATAACAGTAAATATAGCAACATACATTTTTCATTAAAAAGTTTAATTTCTCATTGACCCTTTAACTTAAGCATTTTTTCAAAATGAAAGTTGCATGAATTTAAAATTTTATGTGCTTAACTCGATAATTATATACATAAAAAATTATACCTATTATGTATTCAAATATATGCTTAAGTCAGTTTTTCTTACCAAATATGATTAATCAATATTATTAAAAATTTATTTTAAATTTGAAAGGAAAAATAATCATATTTCTTCTATATATTTCTTTAATATTTTACTAATATTTGTATTTCTTTCATTTTTCTTAGGGTAATATGGTTGAATCTACCAGGAAATATAATAACAGTTACCTTGACGATTTTAGTAGGTCTTATTATTTATGCAAATTACTCAACTTGTGATCCAATCAGAACGAAACAAGTTAGCACTCCTAATCAGGTAAAAAGTTTTTCTAATAAGATAGGATTCAGGTAATAGTGTAATTATTGATTCGTCTAATCCTGTGTTTCTTTCACTCCAGCTTTTCCCACTATTTGTTATGGAATATCTTGGATTTTTACCAGGGCTGCCAGGTTTATTCGTCTCCGGAATTTTCAGCGGTGCTTTAAGGTACCATGCAATAGAGCATAATTTTATTTAATTCCATATTGCCTGTTATATTATAATTTGTACTTGAAAACTGAAAAATATAATTCAACTATAACTTGAAATTAATTTAATTCGCAACATTAAATTTGACGTCATGTTGTTGTTCTGAAAGGAATGCACAAATTGACGACTCTGATCTCATCCCAATAGCTATACGGTTACAGGTAGACATTCTTTTTTTAATAGGGGAAAATATGCTGAACAGCGTAAAGAATTATATTTTATATTACTTAAATCAACAAATGAACTGATAGCAAATTATGAAATATAAATTTTTATTCAATTACTATCTTGTACGTAATAAAATATATGACATAACTAATATTTTAATCTATAGTTATAATTTAAAAATTTAAGAAATTCGTTTAGTTGTTGAATTATTAAACAAAAAAAATCTCGCTTTCCTGTGTTGAAACCCTTAAATAATTATAAAGCGTTATAAATCATTATTTAAATTTTTTTTTGACCATTTCAAAGACTGCCTCGGGAGAGATAAGAAAGATCTGAGAATGGCTACACGAAGATTCTTCGAGGCAGTTGCTAACTAATAATGAAATTTAGTTTCATAGTTTCATCAATTTTTCAGCAACATCTTAATTGATTCGATAACGACAAAACATGTGAATGTTTATATCATTATAATTATTTTGTTAATTGATAGATTTTGTCTATAACTCTAGTAGTCAATTATTGCCGTGTGAGTGGGTGAATATTTTGTATTTAGTGAGGATTTATAGATATCGTGAAATATTTACTTACTCACATTTAAAATGTGAGAAAAATGAAAATAATTATTTGAAACAGAAGGATTTTAGGAATCTTTTATTGAATAGACATTTTAAATTTACTTTCCTAGTAAAGCAACTTATGCACTTTTAACTTATCTGGCTCTATGTTGGTAAAAGACAATATCTAGCTTTCTTGTATCTTGTGATGCATAAGAAACCTGGAAGTGATAATTTAGATTTTTAAAAAAAGTCGCCTAAAAGTTAAATTGTTAAAGAATTCAAATGATTTTAAAAAATAATATAAATATTACATCATCAGAAATATTCTGAGTCATCAATAATTCTGTTCTAAATAGAAGTAACAATATTTTGTCATTCAAAATTTTATTATTTCGATCCTTCCTTCCTTTAAAATAAAATAAAACAGTTTTCATTGTTAAGAGCTGAGTTTTCATTGCTTTAATTTATATCCCAGAAATAATATTTTCCCCTTCCTACTATTAGTTCATACTTTTCCTACATATATTTATATATCTTGTTTAAATTTTCAATCATTAATAAAATACTTTTTATTCATCCACGCAAATTCAAATACATTTTTAACCGTTTGAGTGCCGAAGAATACTTGGTATACGAAAAATGAAGCGTAATAGCGCTTCACCACACTCAAACGGTTAAACTTTTAGCAGATGACACTTGATGTTAATTTTTCAAATATTAATTCATGAATTAAATGTAATTAATTTTAATTAGTTAAAATAGAGTTTAAGGAGTTTGTAATGAAAATTGAAATCAACAAGCAGTAGGCAGTAGCTCAATAGGTAAAAAGCAAAGATTTCATTATTGCTCAAGGGAAGGTGAAAATTGCAAGTTCAATTTTTGCTAAAATCCATAATTTCCTGATAAATTATTAATTTTATTTGTAATTATTTAATAAAAAAAATTTCTTTGTTGGCCTTAGTAAGAATTGACTTAAAATGTTTTTATGTTACTAGTTGTTGAGTTATATTGACGCATCTTATTGAAATTATTTAGCCCAAGTGTATTTTATATTGGTTTTGTCTTAGAAATAGATTATTAAATGTAGAATTTATAATTAAATTAAATATACAAAAATTGTTAGCTGCCTCGGGAAAAAATTAATTTTAAACCTACTATAAAACTATTAATCATATAATTGCTCAATAATCATGTGAAAGAATTAAATTCAATATAATTTTTTGAGGATATATAATAATTTTTCGCCCTCATTTTAGAAATTATATATAAAAAAAATCCCATCCAAAAGAAAATCAAATTTTTGAAGAAATTTACATTTCTATTCCAACTTTACTATTTTCAAGTTTTTTTTTAAATTTTCTGCAGCACACTGTCCTCTTCTCTAAATTCTCTATCTGCAAATACGCTTGAAGATTTAGTTCGAAGCTATATAGCTCCAAATATGAATGAATTATGGGCTACCAGAACAGCCAAACTTCTTGGTAAGTTTTATCTATTCCCAAAAAGCATCTGTATAATATAGGCATATTTGAAGCATTTGTGATTACAAAAAATATATTGAAATACTTATTTAATGACTGAAGAGGATTTTCAATCCGTATATATGGTGTCCCAAAAATCTTGCTCTGAAAATTGCTTACAATTTCAGCTCTCATATATGGAGTAATTGCAATTGTACTCGTGGTCCTTGTTCAAAACATGACTGGAACGGTATTGCAGGTGAGCGTGTATTCCTATGGCATAGAATTTCACACTGATGATGATTTTACTTTAATTTCATTGTTTGATTATTTTGGAGAAATATATTTCTAATAAATTATCTTTTAAGAAACGGAAATTTTAATAAAGTAATTTTTAATTACTTGCTTATCTATCCTTACTAAGACAATCTAAACTCTTACATATTTATTTATCATATTTTAGGCAGCTCTAAGTATTACTGGTGCTTTAGGTGGTCCCATTTTAGGCGTATACACACTCGGAATGTTTTTTCCTTGGCCCTCTGCATTTGTAAGTACTTTCATTAGAGTATTCTCTATTTATTAATGTAGAAAATTCAAATTTTTATGCATTTATAATTTTTGAATTATCTAATCTATTTAGAAAATATCTTCCTTTCAAATATTAGCATACATACAAGGAGTTTTAAAAATGGCTATCCCTCAATCCTTTAACTTTTAAACTATAAGCAGCGCGGAAACTCAAATCAGTACCTTTTCATGACCTTAAATCATAAGATTCTTTCAAATGCCCAAGGAATAAGTAAGTTCTAATAAGTAGCAAGACCTACAGCTAGTACCAAGTACTATTAAGTAGATAAATAATAGTAGTCATATAGTTCTTATTAATAGATAAGATACTAGTAAGCATATACAATGACACAGCAGGAGAAAATAATCTTCAGATTAAACATAGGTACAATTGATTAGTTATTCGTGAGAAATAAAACTCTAATATTATGGTAATAAAATAATTGTCTGGAGCTTAAAAAGTGTGCAACTGCAAATTTTTACATATTATATTGTAATCTGTTTATCCTATACCTTCGCATGCTTCTGTTGCTGTTATTCTTTTTAATGGCCCATGCCATGGACAAGCTTGCTGATGCACCAGCGATTTTAAGACAAAATGAGCGTCGTTTGTTTTAGAAGTAGCGCCAACTACAGCCAAGAGAACGACTTAGCAAATCATTCAACACATTCGCTTGTACATCCTGTTTTTACAGGGGAGGGGGACCTATTCACTCTACTTACAGATACAGCACAGTAGAACAACCATATCCGAACAGGGACTCGAACCCGGGACGTCCAGATCAGGGGGAAGACGCGCTATCCCTATACTAAGACACTGGCTCGCTTGTTTCTGCTTATATCTAATATAACACATTTTGTATCACAATAAATGCAACAATAGGTAATGATGCAACAATACATGCAACAATAGGTAAGTGGTTGCAAATTACAATAGCAGAATGTATTATAAAAGCAAATGGAGAAATGAAAGGAAAAATTAGAAACAAGCTAAATCGTAGCAAAATCTAGTTATTTGATCATCGATAGTCAGAATAAATTGCTTTTGCGAGTACCATCATTTCTTGTTTAATTCGCAACATCAATAAGCCGAACAAAGTAGAACAAGGAAGAAAAATAAAGGATATATTTTACATTTCTAGCATTGGTGGCATGAATTCTTTCGGCAAGATATTTAGAAACTTCAACGAGTGGAGTTCTATCAAATGATACTTTTAAAGGTAGCAATTGAAATACACAAAGCTTGGAAAAGATGGTAATAAAATGACTGCTATACCAATCCTTTGAGATTTATTTTATATGGCACCACTATTCTAAAATTGCTGCAACACTTTCATAATAAAACCATACATATTTGGATGGTAATGGAGCTTTTGAGTAGCAAATCCTCTGTGCATTGGAAGTTGTGTGGTAATTTAAAGTAAGTTATTGAAGATTTAAGGAAAAATTCACTTTAATGTAGTTGCTGAATATTGAACTGCTTTCAGCTGCTTTAAGTAGAACGTTCTTAATGAGAAAGGAAGGTGTAATTTGATTTGTTTTAATGCTTCCCAAACATTGCTCATATGATTAGATGACATTAAATCCTATGCATAACACACTAAAGAATGTCATATATTGTTCAAAAACAAAGCGACTTAAAGATTTTGATTAGAAATGTTTTATAATGATTTGTTAAATAATTTAGGCTTATTATTCAACTCCATTTGTTCTAAAATTTTATTTTAGTGCTTTGGCTATATACCAATTTTGAAATAATGTATTTTCAGGCCGCCATCTCTGGACTAATAAGCGGTCTTGGAGTTTGTATTTGGATTTGTGTTGGATCAATTTTATACAAGAGGGCTCCTGAAACATCTCCGCTTTCTGTCGACTCTTGCCAAGAACTTTACTATAATGTAACTCAATCATTTGCAAACGCAACATCAGCGCCTTCAGTTATTTTTGACAGGTAAAATATTTGCATTTTTTTAATTATAACTATCCTGGAAGAGAAAATTATCTGCGAAAATAAGTACATCCGCAGAAAAATGGTTAAATTGAATTATTTTTCGTTTGAAATATGCATATCAACACGAGACATACATAATAACATATTCGAGAGAAGTTAAAGTATTTGGTATTTTGCTCTTTATTTATTATGTCAATTCTGAAAAAACACATCATTGTGTTTATTTCGAAATAAAATATAAAAGCTAATTAATGATGCCCTAATTTGGTTCCCCGTAGAATAGGTTCACTATAATTTCTTAAAGTTATTTCAAATTTATTGTTTATTTATTTTTTCCGGTTGCTAAAGCTCTGTTTTAACTTACTTTTCTTACGTGTTTATTTGGTAAATTTTCTCTTACTCTCATATTTCCGTTAAAACTTCAATTTTAGATCTTATGAGACATTTAGACATATAGAAATTTTTTTCGTAATATTGTTATTTGAAACTTTTTAAAAGAAATTCTTCCATAAAAAATTTATTTGCTAATTAAAAAAATATTATTTATCGAGATTTTAGCAAAATTTGTATGCATTTAATTTTTTATGAATATTATATCATCAACATAATTACTTGACGTACAATCATAAGAAAAAGAATAAATTAATTTGATTCATATTTAAAAAAAATGGTGAATATTGTTTGCAATTAATTTATCATTTTATTAGCTGACTTAATCCATACACCAAAGACACACATTAATTTGATTCGTGTTTATTAAATAATGACAATAGGTTTCATTAAATTGTTCATATTAATTATATATAATAGGATTTACATATTTCTTATACAATTCTAAACATACAATTCTAAATCAAAGAAAAATTTGGATAAATTAGTTTATTTTAACTTTTTTCACCTTTCCTGCTAAGTTAATTTGTATATTTCTCTTTTAGTAGTGACTATGTTCTTCCTCTCTACCGACTTTCATATCTGTGGTACAGTGGAATTGGTTTCATCGTGGTTATTGCTGTCGGTATTTTGATATCTCTGTTTGTCGGTAAGCTACATCTTATTATTTATTAAACCATAAAGCCTAGAAATGTTTATTTATTATAGAAATCTCTTTTACTTTCCTCATAGAAAAGGTCTAAATAAGTCATAACTTCTATGATTTTTTATAGAAATTGGTTATCGTTTAAAGAAATTATTCAATCATCTCTTCAGTTATTATAAATCACAATAATTTTTCAGCCATAGTATATTGAAACAGAGGTTTAACAATTGTTCTAATTGTAGATTTGCCCTTCAGAATGAAAATACGATCATGAAAGTAGTCAGAATGTGTATAAAATATTTAATTTACGTAAGTTTTTAAAAATATGTTAGAAAAACGTTGCTTTTCTTCGAAGCATATGTAAAAAAAATTGGTAGTTTTTTTAATCATTTTAGACATAAATTTGGTATTCAAAATCATTTCGACAGATTTGGTTATGGGTAATACATACAGAAACATCTTTAGAAACATCTTTAGAACCGACTGTTTAGACAAAGGGAACAGTTGGCAGCTTCTAGGTACACAAGAAGGCAAATTCACAATAGCAAACTAGTATGAATATTAACATTATAAGTTGAAAATAGTATTGCAGATACAGAAGCTAATATGTATCTGCAATGGATCTTTCGAGTATCAATTTTAAATATTTGGAATATTGAAAGTAAATAGTCATTCAATTTCCCTGTTAAAGCGATGTATACATCGTGTAGTGTTGTTTAATAATGCTGAGAATTTATATTCCACCTATCGTCTATGTACCTTTTATCTGGCGTATCCTTTTTGTTTATTTATTTTTAAAGAAAAGAGCGCCCTTTCCTTATATTTCATACTGCATTGTAAAAAAAATGTTAGCTCTTGCATGCTTGATTCGCCCTTTAAGTTTGTCTCAGAAGTTTTGAATCATCCTGTATACGCAAAAGTGAAATCTACTTTCTAACTGTTCTATTCCGTTCTTATTTCTTACAGTTCTATTCTTTTAATATTAAAAAACTTGTAAGTTTCTTGACATCATTCCATGTGAATTTGGTTATGAAATCTTTGATATTTCTTTACAGTAAGGAACTTAAATCTAACAAATTAATAAATATAATATCTTACACAAAAAGTTCTCAGAAAATATGAAGCAGATCAATTTAGAGTACAATTTTTCAAATTAGCAAAGGTAGACACATGTATGTAAAATATCAGTCGTTAGAAAATTCATTCATTAAAATTTTTAAGTCTATCAGAATTCTGAAAAAGATTATATTGTTATGCAGGAAAAATGCCTGTATAATTTATTCTTAATTGGTTTGTTTGCCTTTACTAAAATTGTTTGGATTTGATAATAAGGAAGTCTTAGTCATGTATATATTTTTAAAAAATTAATATTCAATATCCTTTCTTTAAAACAGGAAATGACAAGCATAGCATAGAAAAGAAATTAATGACTCCATTATTTTATAATTTGTGGAAATGTAGCACGAAAGAAGTTGTGGTAAGTTTTAATTTCACAATTTTTTTGCAATAGATTCAACATACAGCTGATTTTAAAAACCTTAAAAAAATATAACTATTTTTCTTTACCGTAATGATCGCCTATTCAGTTAATATTTATTATAATATTCATTTAATATATTTGAGAAAATTCTAATCTGATAGATATTAATTTTAATAGATTATAGCACTAAAATTTATCTGGTATAAATTATGTATTCAAAGTTGTCATTTATTTACCATTTGAGAGTCACTGGTCTTTATTCTTTCCCAATAGAAAATTGCCAATCGAAGCGATAGCGCTTGTCATCTTCCGTATCGAAAAATGCCAAAAAGCGATAGCACTGTTTTGTTTGAGATGCGATAGATTTTACTTCTATCAGTTTAGTATTGTTCTGATATTCTTCCGAGTATAAATAGTGATAATCTACAGTACAGTAAACTTTTGTTTTTATTCTATGCCCATCAGTAATTTTATGGCTTCTAAACGAAAAACAAGTAGCATAATAGATGACTCAAACTACGGCAACGATGATAGTAATACTATTTTTTTAATTCGTTTTTATTATCAAAAAAAGTTTTCTTTATAGCTATTTCATGAAATAAACATATTTTTATTATTATATTCTTTTTACTCTATTTAATATTATTTAGTTTATAATATTATTATTATCCTGGTCGTCAATAAGAAAAAAAATCAAATACGTCAACAAATTAAAATATTTCTCCAATTTTGTCTTAAATTACTTAAAACTGAATGGTAACAGTAAAGTTACCAATCGACAAAAACCGGGCGTAATGTAATTGTCGGCTTCGCAGCTCAGAGCGCTGGCGCTTTGGGGCATAAAATAGAAGCCCGATCGCACCGCTTGGCACTCAAACAATTAAGAAAATAAATGTCGTCTGAGTTTTTTTACAATCCCTTTTAGATGATCGGTAAGTATGTTATAAAATGCTTACAATATAATCAAATAATATTCAAAAATATACATTACTTTTAGAAAGCAATTGGTATTAAAAGCTTACTTTGGAACTATTTGACTGTGATTACAATCCATATATTTCTACGGCAAATTAAAATTTCCTTGATTATTTGCTGAAAAATATGCGATTTTTTCTGATTGCAGGCAGAACGAGATGTGCGTTTATCATCATTGCCATTGGTTGAAGTCGCCTCTATGAGAAGAAAAAGTGCTACTGATATATTTAACAAGAAACCGAATGATGAGCTGTTTTCTACAGTATCTCTGCAAGGCGTATATAGGCAAAATAGTGAAAATCCTTAATACATTGCATATTTATATGCTAAATTTACTTTAAAATCATTTACTCATAGTTCAAGGCTACACTTAAAAAAATGTATTTCCCATATATATATGATGTATATATATAACCTAACTAGGCACAAAGGATTAACATTTTATTTTACTTTTATTGCATGTTTAACTGTTTGTAGATTGAATTCATGCTATGTTATTCATTTGGACTGTTATATGTTGTTTCAAAGTTTTAAAAACGAGCAAAGATAAGAAATAAGCATCTGCAAATAATACGACTAAATGATTTCGTAATTTCAGCAAATAAACAAATCATATAAACCTTGTACTGATTGATTGTAATGTATTTCCTGCTTATTAGTCTCTTATAAAATATGAAACTGTATTATTCTTTTCAAAAACTAGTCACATTTTTAATAGTATTTTAACTTCATTAATTTCACTCGATTTCTATGTTAACACCGTTTAAATAATGCATTTGTCATGCAATGAAGAATAAATAGTATAAAATACGATATTCATACTAGACTACTTTTTGTATTTTGTGAATCATATTTTATGTAAATAAAGGAAGATTTTACCTACCTTGTCAACTTTATTTTTAATTCAATTTTGGACAAAAGGCTTATTTTATCTAATTTAATATTAAGTTTTCAATGGTCAGAAGAAATATTAGAAGTAAACATATTGAAAATAACGAATAATAGATAATAATTAAAGGCATTGGAAATTAAGATGAGGCACACCAGCAAAAAAATAATATAAATGAAAATTTATAATCTTATGGTTAGTATAAAGACAGAAAAGACTTTATATTTGATGATATAATTAAAAAACCAATAATATAAATTAATTTAAATTGATATATTAATTAAATATATTTTATTCAATTTCGTAAATGCTTATTAAAATCTTAAAAAATTATTATCATCAGTATCTGTTTTTGGATGTCATTTTCTTAATACGTTGAAGAAGAAAGAAAAAAAATTCTACTCATTATTGTAATTT
>JAOUZG010047704.1:2262469-2276133 GCA_026289955.1 Argiope argentata | reverse complement strand
TATATAATATTCCCATTATTGTAAAAATTAATATGAGAAGCAATTATTTTTTTGAATTTTTGATATATTACACATTCTTTAATTATTCAAGATTTTTGAAAAAAGTTATTCTGAAATCCACATCTTATCAAATGTAAATGTTAAAAATGTAATAAATTTTTAATGAAGAATAAAAGAAATTTCTTAGTAAAGTAAATGAAATGCAATTTTGATTTTTCAACATTTATTTTGCTTTCAATTTTACATACAAACAATTTGACATCATTGACATAAATAACAGAAATTCAAATACATAAGCATAAATAAAAGGATATAGAATAAAAGAATTCCTGAATTGGGTATATAATTTCTGTTTTAAAGATTTTTAGAAATTTTATAGTGTTAGAAATTTCTTTTTATACAGCAAAGTCATTTTAATTAATTAAATTGTTTTAGGTTTTTTCCCCTTTGTAAGGGCTACGGAGTTATTTTTTATTCATTCATTAAATTTTTAGTATTTTCAAATGTCTCAAGAACTATAAATTATTGAAAAAGCTCAAGATCAAACTTTTTATATAACACTGATGTGGGAATAAAGTATTTTGGAATATTTATAACAGAGTGGCATGCAAAAGTACAATAATTTCCTTTTTCTACTTACTTCCAAAATAAATATTCAGTTATTTCTAATTAATTCTGAAAATAGATGCTTTTTTAGAGATAGCATACAAAATTGATTCACTTTTATATTACTAGACAATTTTTTAATAACAAAATATCATTACAACGAAAATAATTAAATATTATACGTGTTCATGCATTCATAAATATGGCATTAAAATGATTCAAAAATTAACAATAACAGTTTTAAATCCTTTCTAGTTTTTGATGCTGCCATATCTTAAAAAATACTTTAAAGAAAATTTCCTAATTTGAAGAATTCACTAAATTAACGCATTATTCTTTTTTACAATTTCTTTTTTAAAAGCACATATAAATGAAAGTATCTAAAATGAAAATAATAATATAATAGTTATTAAAATAAGTAAAAATATTCAAAATATTGTATTTATTAAAAATTTTACAAATATTTTCCTACATTACAAAAATGCTGAGACATTCAAATAAATGAAAGCTTTTTTCTCTCTTAAATCTGTACATTTCTAAATTAATATTTATGACATAACTTTTAAACATAATTTTAAACATAATTTTGAAATCTATGCAACATTTTTAAAGACTAGTTTAATTATTCGAAGGAAAAAACATTATTTTTTTTCTTAAGTGACTTTTATTTTTCCTTAATTTGAATTTTTTATATTTCCCAAATATCATATCTAACACAATTTCATATTCAATCCTCATTATGGTAATTTCACTAATTCTCTAGTTGGATTGAAAGAAATCATTATGCTTATCATTTAGAGTATAATTACATTTGGGTATTTTTCCCCAAACAACTTTTAATACATGCTAATTTAGAATTATGCCAAAAAAATTGCTTGGTTTGTGATACTGTTATTATTTTTGTTGTTCATTATTACAATCTAAATCCTAAATTTATATATTTTTGCATTCCTTGACGAAATTTCATAAGTATATAAAATATATATTAATTAAGGAATTTATGTGAAATCTGAAAATATGTATAATCTAAAACAATTTTCAAAGTTTATCTTGATAACCTCAGGTTACCTTAGCCAGAAAGATTATTTACCAAAATGGCGAAATTGCCTAGTTTATTATTTGCTTCCTGTCATTTTCTGTTAAGGATTTGAAAACTTAAAAACTTCGAATTTATAACAATCGCAATTTTTATTAATTAAGATATTTTAAAATAGTTTTATATTAGAATCTACTTGATTAAGATAAAGAAGATAATAGTAGAAGTACGTGAAAGACAAAAATGTTTCTTTCTTCTTTAAATTCACACTAAGAATCTCTCACCACTATTACTGCTGTTTTAGTCTTGAGGATGTAATTTTATTAAATTTTAACTACTATACATATACTTTTAGAAAGATATAACTACTATTTATAATTTTCTTCAATAACTTTACACTTTTCCTTCCAAATATACTGGGTGTATCAAAAACTACAATCTATCTTGGTATTAATGATTTATTTATTTAATGAAATTTTAAAGTATGATTTGTATTTTTCTCTGGATAATGTAAATTTTCTGCTTTGAAAATTCTGGTAATTTCGAATGCTTTAATTTTAAATGCGCATCATGATGATGACCATTCAGTGAAATTAAAGACATTTTCATTATCAAAGAAATATTTAGAGACATTAAGTTTCATAAAACAGGTCAAAGATAGGTCAACTATTATTTGTTATCTAATTATTATCTACGGTTTATGGCCTACTGAAATCTCAAAATATCTTTTTAAGATGTTTTTTCAAATAATCAGGAAAATTTATCTTCTTTTTCAAGTCATTAAAAGATAAGGCAATTAGTCATTTTACCATTTCGTAGAGTTGTTTCTTATTTTTCTTCTTTATGCTGAACTTTGCTGTCAAGAATAGGATAATTAATAAGACAGAGAAGCAAAAGTATCTTGCATAGAGACTGATTAATTCTCAAAGGATGTGACCTAGTGCGTTTTCACCAGCTTGTTTCAAAGAAATGAATGTATATGTATCATGCTTTCCTGAAAAAGCCTATATACTTTTCATTAGTCTTTTTGCTGTTTGATAATATCAGGACACTCAAAAAAATCACCAGGAAAAACTACACTTCAATGTTTTCTTTTCTTTCTTTTTTACATAAAGGGGACATTATTTAGAATTCTTTCAAGTATTTTAAAATTCTGAATCAATGTGCCTCAATATAAAAATTTTGAAATGCGCATTCCAAAGGATAATGGTTTTGAACTTTAAAGATATATTCAGCCATACAGTTTCATCCTACAATAAAATACCATCCGAGACATAATACAGCTTTTTATCCTCTCAAGGGTAAGTGTAACTATGAGTATAGTATCCTTTTCCGCTTCCTTATCAGATTTGGCATTTTAAGAAACAATACAAACATATTAATGTCAGACGTAGCGGATATGTACAATCTCTCTGCTTCCCATCAGTAAGCCAGTGATCCCATAGTCTAGATTAAAAGACTTGCTATCTTTAGACCTGTTTTTCTTTTCTTTCGAAAACCTTTTCCTTTATAAGATAGATAAGAAGTGTTGATACACCCTGTAATTAATTGTCATAATTTTCTTTAAAAACAAATTTAAATATTATATATATGAAAATTATATTAAAAAAGAAAATTCAATAACTAGTACATTCGGAAAAGTATAAAAATCAAACAGTTCTGGTAGTTTTCATGAAACAGTAAAGAAATATGCTTAACATGAAGCTCTTTGCAAAAGCACCAATATATAAGGACGATGATTTACTGAAAACTCTGTCATCTTTAAGTAGCTGGCGATTCATTTTTTCCAACATTCGAGTTGAATCAAATCCAGAAAATTTGCAAGTCTCGTTGGAGTAGAAAAATCTGAACATTTGGGATAATGAAACCTGTTTATAATTGTGACACATACTTGAATGAATTGTTGACGAATAGATTTCTCTACCTGTAAACAACCATGCCAAACGACAATCACAGTAGAATTTATTTCCTTCTATGGAAATTTTTTGAATCACTTCAGTAACATTATTGTTTGGGCAGGGAAAAATTGAATCCGGTTCTACTTCTAAAAATTTGTTCCTTTTGAATTCTGCTGTGTGACTGACGAAAAACTTCTGAAATGCATTTGTTTCACTGTTATCAATAATATTATCGTTAAATTTGAAATGATCCGTGTGACCATACAGAAACGCAGGTGGCAGATTTTTAAAAGAGCAGTTGAGCATCTCAACGAGGTCAGTCCAAAGAACAACAATGCTACTGTCAGCTAAAGTGGCAAAGACTGAATTTTGGAAATGCACTCTGTCAGCTGTTCGAATGATGAAAGACGAATTCGTGTGAGTTTGAATGTTTGTATTTCTGATGTAAATGTCGTTCATAGACCACACAACGATGCTAAAAGAGTCTAAAATTAAGGATGATCCTTCAATTTCGAATACAGTTACGTTGCTTCCAGAAATTGCAAATTCTGATAGATTTGGTGCTGTCACATTTATTAATGCAACACTTTCAAGGCCATACAGTCCACTGATACCGAATAAGTCAACATCTAAATCATTGACATTTTCTATTCGAAACCGGCCCATGGTTTTGATACCTGAAAAAGCAAATGGGCGGAATTTCAATTTGTTAATGTTTCGGAAGACAACTTCTTCGAGATTCATGTGTAAAAATGCACCTAGACTAACTTTCACAAAATTGCAGTCTTGCACAAGAACTCTCTTCCAGTCATATTTTGCAAAAGACTGTAATACTATAATTTCGGCACTTTGGCACTTGCATTCTAAAGCAACTTTAGTACAGTTGCAAGCAGTTTCATGAGCACAGCGTACTGGGACATCATTGCTCAGTGAAATGATAACACAAGCAACCAAAAGTATCACTATCTGGAAAAATAAGCAAAAAAAGAATAATTAATAATATTTTCTTTCATAATTCAATTACGTTTTAATGATGAATACACACACACACACACACACTCACACCTTATATTTATTAGCCTTATATTTTAATATAATAAATTTAAATGATAGTATTATTGGTAATCTAAGATATTTGCCTTCTATCTTTAAGTCATTAATGATAGACGACTTCACTTATTTGCAGTAGCTATTTTTGAACTTCCTATAAAATAGCCGCTATTTTCCATCACTGTACGTAACGAACCAGCCCAGATCATTATAATTAAAAATAATTTAATTAAACTCTTATCATTTTTTTTTTGATTATGTGAAAGGAAATAAGAAACTCTTAATGAAAATGCCGACTTCTCATGCACAAAATATCCTCTAGTTTGGTTAGCAGTTTTTTAGAAGTAATTTTTTAAAATATTATTATGTACAGTTATTCCTATTTTTTTATAAAACTGTTATTATTTTATTCTTACTGACGGTCAGTTATTGTTTTCTGGTTTGTAACTCTCGTTTATTTTAAATAAATAAATAAGAGTTGTTCGTAATTTTGCAGAGATTTGTTACTTATATATGTAATTACAATTTATTTATTTTCATTTTTCACAAATTATGCTAATTTTTTTGGAATACTGTTTAAATTCTATAATTTTTCTTTTTGTTTCACATTCATCGCAAGAAGAAGTTCTGTTTTTTTAAAGAAAGGTTTATCTTTTGATAGCGTGCTTTTGCTCTTCTATAAAAAAATATTTTTGAGGCTCTTAAAAAACATTTTGTTCACCGGCATATATAAAACAAAACATTCGAAAGCATTCAAAAACAGTTCAAGGAACATTCATTAGGAAAAAGTTAAATACAGTAATAATAATAATAAACAAAACATTTTTCGGAAATGTTATTCGAATGTAAATAAGTATAATGTAAAAATAAATTTATTTTAAGTTTTCGAAATAACTTAAAATCAATGCCATTATGTATTTACGTTCATATATCTATTCAAAAGTAATTTTAAATGTCATATTCTCTGCTATTCTTACTTTTACGTATGTATTTACTAAATTGAAATGAAAATAAAACAATAAAAATGATTTACACAAATATGTAAATCTTCAACGACAAGAATTTGACTATTAAATATAAAAAGCTACACATTTTATCAAAAATATGCATAAACATGACTAATTCTGCTTTATTTCAGTGAAAGTTTGAAAAATAAGGGTAATAGATTACATGAAACCATCTGCTTTGCTAGCTATTTTTAATAAACACTCTTTTAGTCTTTCATATAGAGTTTTTTATCTGCAAGATTTAACTAATTTAATATAAAAGAATTGATTTATTAATTATTTAAGAACAACACTAATTTATTCATGAATATAAAGAAAAGCATGATTGATTCAAAATTATCAAAAGAAAATCTTTATCAAACAAGAAATAATGTATTTTCCTTTTTTCAAGAGAGCTTCTCTGATAAGGGAAATAAGATTCTGATCTGGTTGAATCAATTTAATTTTAAAAGATTATAAAATATATATAGATTCGGTTATAAAATATGTAATTAGGTTTGTAATAGTTTAAATTGTAATATAAAATAAAGAAGTTAAACTTTTCAGGACACAAAACAGTTCGACAAAAAATTTTCCTACTTTAGTAAATCAGCCAAGTATCAAGGGCAACTACGAAATATAACAGTTATTATAAATGATGTATTTTGTAATTAAGAAAATGATGAATTACCTTAATAATCATGATGTTTTCTTTTATTCTTCGAGATGTAGCACCCTCTTAAGCGATAGCCAGTCACAAAGTCGACGATTACGAAGAAATTCAGGAAGTCACAAGACTTACATAAGCGGAAGTATTAATAGTTTCCTTTTGATATTGAATGACCAGAACCAGTCACCATATATAAAAATACATACAAATTCTGATACTGTCGTTTATATTATATTTTTTATCATCCTGTGTGAAACTTTCAGAGATTGTTGAAGTAAAATAAATCGGGGGGGGAATGTTTTAATGTAAAATTTATTTTCACTTATGCTTGCGATTTCATTCGCAAAACATAAAGCTTAGATTGTATAGAAGAAAAGAGAAAAAAATAAGTATCATGTAATAAAATGTAAAAAAATGGCAAGATTTATATTTAAAAATATTTTTGCTTCAAGCTCTTTTTAAATTTATCATACCTAGAATTTATTTCCTATGAAGAATTAAAAAAATAATTATAAAGATGAACTTGAAATCTGCTAGGAATTTATCAATGTATCATGTCAGAACATAATTTCTTGAGACTCCAAGCACCACGTGCTCGTGCAAGTTAAATTATATTTTTATGCATTTTAATTCTTTCGTTAAATGAGTCACTTTAGTATTACAAACGATCCAAAAAACTTTGTCTCACATTGATTTTTTGAAAAAACATCGCATTTCCTATTTATTTCGTTTCATATAATCACGTGTTCAAAATGATATTTTTCTGGGTTTTATTTGCTCTAGTCATTAACTTATTTATTTCTAATCAGCAACGCGTTATTAAAAGCTGATTTTTTGAGATGTTCGCGCAGATAATAAATTTTTTATTTTTCGCTTACGGATTGTTGCTGGCACCACAAACCTCATTCCAAAATCAATATCATGCTCTGACATGATTAAAAAAACAACCTTCAGATTTTAGTTCTACGATCAAGCTTCATTCAACACTTATTTTTCCCTGCGATTAGTGCTTCATTAGTAAAATATAAAAATTAATGATAAAATTAAAATAAAAGAACCAAGTGAGATATGTTTGAAACATTCTATCCTTTAAATGAAATAATTCACCGAAGGTCTAAAACTATTTTTATTTACTACTTCGTTTCATATAAAACAGTAAACCTCCCATTTTTGTTTTAATTTATTCAGATGATAGATTTTTGCATTTTTTCATCCCACCCATCTTAAATGTCGCATACAATGAAGTATATGTTAAACAAACCAGATTTAGAAACATTCATTACAGAACAAATAAAATAAAACTTTGCGTATTAATATAAAACATATACCAAAGAATGACAAGCTCACATAAAGTCAAAATTGTGAGCAATTAGCAATAAAAACAACATATTTTTAGTAGAAAAATAACTTTTCAGCTGTTGAATTAATACAATAGAAATTTATTGATTGCAAAAAGTAAATTAAAACTAATACAGTATAAATCGATTAATCAATTAAAAATAATTAGAATTTATTAAGTTTTGTATCATTTTACAAAGTGTTAGAGAGTACTTATTACATTTTATATGGCATTTATTAATAGAGATGTTCAGTCATAATATATTTTAATTTTTTTCTTTACTTTTTATCAGATGATGGCTTCTGTTTTGGGAATTTATTTCTGCTTTAATTAATTTATGAGTTCAAATTTTAAAGGCTTGAGTTAGCTGCAAATTTTTAAGAAATTTATTTTATGCAATTATATCGTTTATGGAAGCCTAAAAGGCTCATGAAAGGTTCTTATATCTGTCTAATGTTTGAAAGAGATAAGGTGAGTAATAATTAATTTATTATAATCTTATAATTAGGTTAATAATAATCTTGGGAATATCAACTACTATCAATTTTGATTCATGTTACTCAGAAAGCACAACAATTTTATATTTTAAAAGATAACCACTACCTAAACTGAGAAGAATGTCTGAAAGGTGAGCCATTTTCTGAAAAAAATATTTATAAAAATTATGTCTTTTACTTATCTATATTTTAATATTCATCTTCATCCTTAAGATACTACTCTTTGTTAGTTTTTATTATGCATTCATTCTTAAATATTTTTTTATCGCTCAAAAGCAGATGCTCAGATTTTTGCTATCTTAGCTTCCTGTTTTCTACATCCTTTTTTACATTTTTAGTCGTAAACAATATGAGGATTCCGGTGCTTAAGGTGAGTAATGAAAAATTGAATTAATAGTAATATCAGAATGTTGTCCAAAACTCGAGATGGGAAACCCTATGAATTGCATTTAATCTTGTATTCTACTATCCTACCATAGTAAAAAAAGTTTATCGGAGTCAGTGGTAACGATTTTCCACATGCGCGTCGGAGGTGATAGCGGCATGACTCGAGAAGTAAAAGCCTTCAATATATATATTTATATACAGGGTATCCCAGTAAGGCCGGATAACTCCTGCCCAGCCAAATTCGCTGTTTGGAAGACATAAAAATACACAAAAAACTGTACCTCTTCCATCCTTAGTTTTCGAGAAAAATTATATGATGTCATAACCGGTTTAAGAAAAAAAAACCTTAATTCGGTCACTAGATTAGGTGTCGGGGTCATCTTTCATGGCCGCCACGATTTCCAGATCTGGCACCTTTAGATTTCTGTCTATTATATATTTGATATTCATTAACTGCCTTTTTTTTTCAAATAAATTAAATTCAATTGAAGTTTTTCAAACGATTATTTCAGAAAATTATTAATTAGTTTAATAGCTACAGCAGATTGCTAATATACTAATAATAGCCTATAATTGTCAAAAAATGTTTTGCTTTTCTTTTTTATTAATTCAAATTTTGTAATTGAAAGCTTTGTTAACTTATCTAAAATGTCTCGAAATGGTTGCCATTCGCAGTATATATAAATAAATATAGTATTTATAAATATAAAAATATTGTTCGCCATTAAAGCTATAGTGAAAATAATATGTTGATGATAGTTTCCCTCTTGCAAATTTAAAAGCAATCAATTTTAAACGTTTTTTTTGTTTTGTTTTTAATCTTTTTGAATAAAAAATAAAAATTACGCTCGTTTATAATAAAACTCATTATAGTTCATAAAGCAAATCTGGTGATTTATTATCTTAAGTCATTTTTTTTATTTGAATAAGTTTCCTTTAATTAAAAGCTTAAATAAAGGAAAGCATAATTAATATATTCTAAAAAATAAATTTTCATTTCTTTAATTCTTGTTTAGATTAAAATTTAAATGTTTGTACTCTATAATGTCCATCCCATTCTGAAAATAAACAAAGAAATAAAGAAAGAAGGTATTGACACTTTATCCTTTCATATATAAAAACAACTAATGAAAACTAATAAAGATAAAGAAGGGAAGCAACTTTATTAATTTAATGTATACGTTACATAAATAAATTAAGCTTAAAGATTAATTTAAAATTGCGAATATGTTTATTCCATATTAATTTCTGGTCGTCAATACAATTTTCAGAATATGAGAATAATTTATCTGCCGAGTCATCAAGTTGACTAAATTCGACATTCATCGAAACTTCAAAGTACTGACTAAATTTTCTACGATTTACTTTAATGACTAAGCGATTTACTTTAATGACTAATCTGATTTTAGACAGCGAACAATTCCTGAAAATATATCTGCACCAGTTTGTAGATATAACACCCGTAAAATTTGAGGAACATTTATTTATCCAGAGTTTAAATTTTAACGTATAATATATAATAATAATTTTCCTAAAATTTATTTTCATCAAAGAGATTAAAAGAATTTGGATTAATGGGATAAAATGAAGTAGAATAATTGTTTAAAATGGTCTATTTTATCCTTTTTTAAGTATTTACATAAAAAAAACACTCATGTTAAATATATTTGTGATTACTGGAATTTTGCATCGTAAGAAATGATTTTTTGCTTTTAGTTTTTCCTTTAACGAAAGTGGGGAATTTTTAACCAGTTATGTGGCGCCATCTTCATTTCAACTTCGTAAAAAATAAATAAAAACAGTGTTATGAACATTTTATATTTCCTAATAATTTAGAAAATTACAACCGAACACATTTTTATTTATCTTTTTGAACTTTGAGACTCCTTGAATTTAGATATTATTATTATTTTTTTAAAAAAAGGCACTTGCGATTCAAAAAATGAAAATTTGGTTTTCACAAATGTAAATGTTGTTGAAAAAGAACTATTTCAAAAGATGTAGATAAATGTACGAAATGTTTTAGTTATGATGTATAAAAAAGCTTTATTAATTAAAAAGATATTAAGTATGGACGCAAAATTTTAAATTACTTATCCTATATATCAATGCATTAAAACCAAATATATAATTTTTTAAACTTAATTTTTTTCCCTTCTTCTCTTCCATGACGAGATAAGCATATTTCATAAAAAACATCGTAAAAAATACACTTAAAAATTTTACTTCTGTCAGAAAAAGCTTCATTACGTAAGATGTGATTCGGTTCTATTTTTTATATTCTTGAAACCAATAAAATTAAAAGGATAAAAAAAATCACAACACAAAATAATTTTCAAAACATTAAAACAAATAAAATATGTGCTTACTAAATCATATCGATGAAATTATTTTTATATATCTTGCTACTTTCAGTCTAATTATAAACTAATTTAGTTTACTACAGGAATAGGAGTAAAAAAGTTTTCATAATGCCTCCATTTAGAGCTCGTATTTTTAAAAAAATGCAATAATCAGATTATTATTTATTTTAAGAAATCCACTTTCTTGGTGAAAACATATGATTATTTAGCAAAAAATAGATACTTGCCAATTCAATTCATACATCTTTTATAAAAAAAAATCCTTAAGAATTAAATAAATTATAATTGAAAACCGGAATTCTATTGACTACATTTAGAAACATTTGATTATGATGTCATTTAATTAAATTCAATAATTATCTTTTTTCTTGATTCATAATAATCTTGAAATATCGCATTGCAAATGGAAATCATTAATTTACTTTTTAAAATATTTAATGCAATATTTAAAATTATTTAATGTTAATTTTTTTAGATGTTAAGTGAAATGTATTTTTTAAATATGAATGAATTATTGTTTAAGTATTTCTTTAAAATATAATTTTGATCATATTTACCTCAAATACTGCAGAACTAACTGAAGAATACTAGTTATTTTGTTGTTGCTTCGTGTCCATAACATAAAAAAACGTGTCAAATTGAGAAAAATAATAATAAAACAAAATTAGTAATGTTCATAAATTATCATTACAGTGAAAAAATGCTCATAAATTGATATAACAGTGAGGAAGAACTCATAATTTATCATTATAGTGAGAAAGTGTTAGTAAATTATTATTACATACCTATTTACTGAGAGCACAATTTATCTGCCTATTTCTGAAGAGAATATATTTAGGCTAAGCAAAATATCACTACTTAAAATATTGATCATTCTAAAAATTTCAAATATTTTTCAACTTATTTGATTAATCATATAATATTGCACACAATTAAAAATATTTATTAGATGAAATTTTAAAAAATATGAAAATGAGGACTGAATTGAATTTGTTAAAAAGAATGTTTTAAAATCTATTTTTAAGATATTTCTAAAAATACATTTAAAGGTAATAAAATGTCAGTATATTATGATCAGAGTCTAGGGAAATGCAATGGAAAGTACTTATTTTGTTGATTTATCAATCATGTCGTCTTTATATATTTACATTATCGTATATGAAGTACATGAATGATAAATACTGTGGGCTTGTTTTAAAAAAAATGTTTCAAAGAGAAAAATATTTGGTGTTAATTTCGTTACAAACAGTCTTCAAACAAATAATGGTTCGTTCCGTTTTTAATTTCGCATTCTTTCTTATAATTTGAAATTTTTGCAACATCGTTTAAAACTATGGGTTTCTATTATCTTGGGTCGTTATCATTTAAAATATTGAGTAATAGTTTCAGAATATATATATTTTTTTCAATTTAAAAAAAATACAAATAATAGTAAAACTTATTTAAAAATATTTCATGGTATTTGGAAGATATTTTAAAGCTTCATAAGATAATGTATTCAGATTTTTTTATGTTATTGATTTTCCTGTCGATACTGCTATGTTCAGTGGTGGCGGGGTGGTCGGCTGTACACAAGAAGAAGAATGCTATTGATTTGTGTATATTTAAAATCAGTCAGCAAAACTGAATATTTTTCGCACTTTTTTTTAAATTCCTACTATTAGTTCTTACTCTTCTTATATATATTTATATATCCTATTCAAATTTTAAATCGTTAATAAAATACATTTTATTCACCGACTCAGGTTCAAATGCATTTTTTAAACTTGTAGTGAATGGCACTTGATGTTAATACAGTTTTTAAAAATATTTATTCATTAGTTGAAATTAATTAGTTTTTAATACCTTAAATAGAGTTTTAGTAGTTTGTTATGAAAGTACAGACAGTAGCTCAGTCGATAAAATGTGAGAATTCAATATTTTTCGCTTGAAGGTGAAGAATTTTCGAGCTCAATTCCTGCTAAAATCAATAATTTTTTAATAAATTATTTATATTAGTTGTAATTATTTACTAAAAAATAACTAAAATTTTTCATTTTTGACCTAAGAAAGGAATTGACTTAATTTTTTAAAAAATATTTCTCATTTTTCATTCAATCGAAATTTTGACTCGAGGGATTTGTCTTGCGCTTGTGTAGAGAGTGCATGTCTCAAAATATTGCATTTGTCTTCTCACACATAAAAAAATCTTTTTTACAGTTTATCTCAAAGCAAAACGCTAAATTAGTTTAAAAATAAATTCGAGAAATGATAGTGAATCATTACTAGTATAGCATTTCTTTTAAATTGCGCTTTACCTCTACTAATTCCATTCCTTTTAAAGGGTTACTTTGTTTCTGTTTTAACAAAAAACTCACTCTTTTCTTCTAACAACAGTTACTTTTTTCTAACAACAAAAATTCTTTCTATTTTTAATAGATTTTTGAAAAATGAAATTTAATCCAGAAAAATGCTAAGTAGGTAGTGTTTCCCCTAGAATTTTTTAATCTCCTTTAAATAACTTTTAAATACATATAAGTCTCGTGATTTTAACACAATATTATTTAATATTATTGAAAAAAATTTAAATCAACTGAAGGCAATGCAAAAGAATCCTTTTAACAAATTAATGTTTTCAAAATTGCCTATATATTCTGTGCTTTTAGTTAAAAAGCAAAAGGTTCCTTTGTACATAAAATAGCCAGGATTTGGTAGATACTAGATTCTATTTTGCATCTCATAAGAAAAATTTTAAATATTGAAATAAACAAGACTAATATCATATTATATTCTTAGATACATATGTAAGTTAATATTATATATATATATATATATATATATATATATATATAT
>JAOUZG010047704.1:2230126-2250457 GCA_026289955.1 Argiope argentata | reverse complement strand
ATTAAAGCAGTTTGCAAGAAGTATCAAGTAGATTATGCAAAGCATGAGATTAGTTTTAAATTTTTGAGAAATATTCCTTTTGAAAGCAATCCTGATTTCCTATAATGGGTGGCGAAAAAACTAAACTGTCTTGCATTTCAAAAGTATTCCAAATTTTCAAAAGTTTTAAATTAAATAATCAGGTTTGTCTTCATTTTAACTTAAGAGTGTCTTTCGTTAAACTTAAGATAAATTAATATTTTAAGAGTTAAATTATTAATTGACTCACTTAATTAATATTATAAGTGAGTCAAAATATTAATTAAATATCACATAATTTTAAATTTTATCATGCAAAGATTGTAGTTACTTAACTATTAAATATCTGAATGATTCAGAATAATACAAAAAAATCTAAAAGAAATATAAGGAATGAACTTCCGAAACATTTTTTAAATTTTCTTTTTCCATTTCGTTTAGTTATGCCCAATTGATTTGCTTCTCAAATTCTTCATATTTTATATTATTTAGATTTTAGCAAATATTAGCTTTCCAGAATGTTATCTAAGATATTAGAATGTTACGGATTAAATTTAGCTATATCTAGTGAAGTTAGTCTAAGTGAAAAGATTGGGGAAAATCACACATTACCTGTTGACTAACTAATTATATCCATCTGAAGTAGATAGAATCAATACCGACAAATTCATCTTTAAAACTAAACTACTTTATTTTGCCATCTGAGTAGCAAGAATACAAACATTCTCCTTAAAGGTCAGAACAGGAAAGGGATGTTACAAACTTTTGCGCAGTTGAAGGTTATGGACGAATCTCCCGTCCTATCTGTATGAAGGGGGGAAACCTGGACTCAGATTTGTTGGGAATGCTTTGTGATAATATTCTGTCTCAGTATCAAGATAAAAGAACTGTCGTCATTTCAAGATAAAGAACTTGGTACCCATCCTACTGCTATAGCTTTAAAAATAGCCATTCTATTTAGACATCCGAGAAGTATGAAAGAAAATATACTTTACAGAGGTCAGAACAGGAAAAAGGCAGTGCCTCTAAGATTAAAAAAAAGCAGAAAGGCAGAAAAAAGAAACCAACAGACAACAAGATATGTAGTGCTTAATTTCTGAAACAGTGGATAAAATGAAATTAAATACAACGATTGATTTGATACGACTTGAATATAGTAAAATATTCCAGTGTTTAGAAAAGCATTTCTCGTAATTATACATAAGTAGCAAGAACTTGAATGCTATTAAATATAAAAATGGTGACAGTATAAATAGGACGCCTTATTTAGACATACTTACTATAGAAATAAAACCAAATTTCACTAATTTTTGTTGCTTTGTTCCTGATTGAAACGTGTCTCAAGATAAAATTAATCTGAAATGTTGTAAGCTTAAAGAGTTTAGCAACGATTGTTTTCAAAAATAATTTTGATTGTAAAATATATATCTTTAAACATAGGTAAGATTAATTCACGTCTCTAAGAGCTGTAAACTTAAAATACGTATATGCAAGTATGTTTTTTTTAAATAATGAAAAAGACAGAGAAAATACTAATTTGAAAATAGGCAGATTGGAAAGTAATTTATTCAAAATAATAATTTAAATCAAAATTTGAATGCTTGAACAATGTATTGTCCATTCCATTTAAAAAATCAAAAAAAAATTTAGAATAAAATTTAAATATAAAGGGAGGCGCATTTCTTTATTTGATTTATTAATCAAATAAAAAAGTGTAATTAGGAATTTTAAAGGGCAAATAAAATTTGTTTTCATTACTTTCTTATCTTTAACACAATTTACCTAGAAAGAGGTTTCAGAATAATTAGCACTTTTGACTCATTTGTCGGTCACTGGCTCCTGAAGTAAGTTAAATTTTAAAAAAACCAGGATTAACTTCTTAAAAATTTTCAAACTATTCAAGCAAATAAAATATTCTTTTTTGAAATTGTTCCAACAATTTAGATCGATTATATTCTTTGATACTTTTAATTTACTTATTAACGATACAAGTTTAGTACAACTGTGGTAAAAAATTATAATTTTTTGCATTTAAAAAATAGTTTATCTAAAATCATAGTATCGTTTACTTTAAAAAGACAATATTCTGCGCGAAAACATGCGATAATTTGAATAATAAATAGAGATTCGTCTTTTTAGTTCATGACTCTTTTATGAAAAAAATTATTTAATCATTAAGAAACAGATTAATTAAAGTTAGAAAATTGACTATTATTGAGTATCTATTGTCTATTTATTGAGCATCGTGTTATGTAATTAAATTCAATAAAATCTTTTTTTCTTATTAATAACTATCTTAAAATATAAAATTACAAATGAAAATCCTTGATTTCATTTTCAATTGTTTAATAAATTGTTTAATATTATTCAATACCTAAAAACTCCTCTAAAATTTTAAATTAAATATACTTTTAGAGTAGAAATGAATTTCTGCTTCAATGCTGCTTTACAATAATGTTATGTACATTTTATCTGCGTTCTCGACAGTTTGATTGAATTGATTAGTTTAATCCTTTCAGATATATACGTGTTATAACCAAGTGATTACGGCATCAGATACTGTTTGAAGCCTTCGATCTTGAAATTTGGAGCCTTTTCAATGGAACTAGGAATGGAGATCTAATCTATACAGTTGAGTTTGTCAAATTCATTTTGGCTTCGCCTAAATTTATTACTGCCAAAAATGAATACATAAATGGTCAGCACAGTGGAAACGTGCTTATGTATGTAATCAACATTACTTGAGGATAGCGATATATCTTTCAAATAATTTATTCTATTCTTAGAGCTAAATATTGTATGTGCATATAATTCCGAATTTTTTTTCGAACTTTGTAAGACTTTAAGTGTACAAAATATCTAGGATTCAAAACAAGTGTTTGGCAATTCAATCAATATTTCATTTTAAAATTGTCTGAATTTTATTCTTATTCCAACTTTAAGATATTGGTCTTTATTCATTTTCTTCAAATGTAATACTTACTATTTCAATCTTTGAAAAAGTATTTTAAGAACAATCTACAGTGGTAATTTTTTTAATATGGATAACTTTAAATTCAGTTGTGTTTTTAATTTTACTAGCAATCTAATCTAACTTCTCATCAAGGCTGAATGTTTAACTTATATTTCTGACAAAATTCGCTTTAAAATTTATGTATGGTTATTAATCTGTTATTGTTAAATTAGATATAAACTGAACTTGTTACTATGAAAAAAAGAATTTCATTTGTATAAGGCATTACTTTATCACTGGGAGTGGAAATGGAATATTTTCGACATTAAGTTATTTGAAATCGCTGATTACCATAGCAAAACTTAAAAAAATGTAAATATTTTTTGCAAACTGATTTGTTTCTCCTTTTGCTTGTTGAAAGACTATGAAAAATGTGTATCATTTAGTACTGAATATTGATGCTTGTGAAAACAATTTCATGATCTTCTCCATTTCTACAACTCCCTTTTATGATTTATAAAATGAGTTATCAAATGAGTTAATGTGTGTTTATGTTTACTATTCTAGTGTATTAACCCATTCGCTGCTAACCACGAATTTACTCATGGTTGGCAAGGTGTTACCCATTGCCAGCACGAATATATACATAATTCAATATATTATAACGTACAACTTGTCAAACTTTCAAACCTTTTATGGCCACAAACATATATAATCAATTGTTAAAACTTGAAATAAACCTACAAATAAATTCTTTTTACAAAAATTCCACTTTATTTAACCCATTCACTGCCAAGCCTAAATTATATGAGGTTATTCCCATTGCCAACCAAGAGTATACTCGTGTTTGATTTTTATACTTGTAAATGATTATTTATGACAAAATATGTGTATTTATTTTGAAATAATAGAACTTAGATAAACAATAACACTCAAAACAGATATGGGAATAACCTCAGACAATTTAGGCTGGGCAGCGAATGGGTTAAGGATTTTTGCATTTCATAATGCTGATATTCTCTTTTCAAATATTTGTTTTGGATATGTAAAATTATTTTATATTTAATATCATATGTATATTGTTTTATGCTTAGTTTCAGTTATGTTTTCCAAAAGAATTTGTAAAAGAATTTTGGTCTCCAATTGAACTTGGAAATTATGAAATTTGCTGTAATAACTGTCATATGCATGTTCTGCAAATTTAAAATATTCGAATACTAACTCTTGTTAAGAAATTTTTTTTGTTTATGGAGGATGAATTAAAACGTATTGTTAGCATACATGTTTCTCTTCTCGCATTGTTTGAAATTTCTAAAAGATTTTCTGTAAATATTAATCAGTTGGAAGTATTTCGCACATGGAAAGTTTTAAAGAGACGTTTTATGGTAATATTATAAATTTGATAATTCACTATTAAAACTATGATTATTATAAAATTGTCATAAAAGAAGCTTTTTCTTTTCTTTACCTAGCATATGTTAATTTCATAGGGAATCGTATTGTTTCTGAAACATTTAAGCGTAATGTCATTGGTTGTTAATTTAAATCTCTTTAACATTCCACGTTTTTTTACCGTATTCCTTGTAAATATTTTAAATCTGTTCGTTTCATCCATTTGCAATTATTTTTTAAATCAACATTTTATTTAATTAAATTTAAAATTCTAAATATTTTTCTACTTCGCCTTTTATGTTAAATTTACATTCGCAGATAGAGCTTATCCTTTGGATTCTCAGAAAGCATTAGATCAAGATTGATCATCTCGGTGATCATTATGCTTTTATAGAAAATAGCATGCTCTTTAATGATTAATATAAAATAGAATGCTTAAAATTCTATTCAAATGTCTCTTTTGTTGGAGGAAAAAGTGAATGGGTGCTATGAATGTTAAATTATTTAAATCTTGGGTAGGTCACTTTTCTTCCAATAACACGAAAAAGTCTAGTCTAGGGTTGTGAATTATGAGCTTTTCAGTAATAAATTTGATAAAAAAAATTCTCTTAGTTGAAAAGAATATTAAACTTTCCAATGTTTTGTTACATTATAAAAATCTTACTTCAATGCGTAATGAATTTTCCAACTGAATTTCTGCCAAATGCATTAATTTACATAAATATATTTTTAATTGTAGCAATTTTTTGCATAAAATACTCTAACTGAAGTACGTGAATTTATTATTAAACAAATGGTTTACTTAAATTAAATTATTATCAAGTCAATTTAATTTATGTAATAGACCTATGTTGTTTTAATGTCTGTACTGGATTCTTCATGCATGCATATTGTACTTTTTTTGTTGTAATAATCTTGTCGATGACCTGTTCTATTATATCAAGGATGGAATTAAAATATTATGTAGTTTGAATTCAATTTGTTTTCAATTTCTGAATATTTACTCTTCTGACTGAAAAATTATTCAATGGAGACGTCTCCAGTATATGAATATGTTAGATGTATACACCTTCTTAAACTATCTCTTCAGAAGAATATTGAATTAATTCAAATGAAAAGTAGAACTGCATAGTATAGTTATTTGTTTATATCCTTTATTCAAGAAATAATTTTGCACCTTCGAATGCATGTAGTTCTTTAAATTAAAATTCTCTGTTTTTTGTGTAGGAAATCTTTAAAAAATTATTGACTTGTCATAGTTAAAATAAAACTAACATGTCTACATTATTATTATGTGCATGGTGCGTGGGAGCACTCTGTCTACTGTCTGTATGATACTCTGCCCACTTTAGGGATAATGCATTTGACATTCATAAAGTACTTTTTAATCAAGTATAGCAAACCACAATTCATGAAAATTACGTTTCATGCTATATAAAAAAACTTTTAACATTTACCTTCATTAGCAACAGAAGAACATGCGTCGATGTCTCCTTCTTTCTTGATGTAAATAAAGGAAACATATCTCTTAGTAATGCCTTTTATAGATAAAAAAAATATAAAAAGAGATTATCTAAATCTGTTTATGGTTTAGTATACGACTATCCCTATTTCCAAATTCTTTTCCCTGAAAAATATTCTAAAATGATAGTTATTGCTCTTTTATTTAAAAAAAACCAAACTTCCTGTAAAAAATAACAAAGGAAATTTTAGTGTTACTGATGAAATAAACATAGTAAAGAAAGTGAAGATTTTCAAGTATCCTTTCTCATATTCTCTACAGTTATATACCCATTAATATGATGTATTTCAATCTCAGATTAATCTTTTTAAAATGATAGTTGTAAGATAAATTGTAGGTCTATCAGTATAATTCACGATGAAAATTTCGTGACTAGCTTTGAGATGTGTTTCTTTGTAAATTTTTTTACAATTTATAGAATTGGAACAGACGAGTTTTTGCATTTAATGAAGGGAAAATCATGTACTCTATCAGTTATATAACATCTCTTTCAATTATATAGACATGTTAAAATTCAAAATAAATACAGAGTGAGAGCAAATAATGGACCCTATTTTTTTAAAATCATATTTTCGAAACTACTGCACATATTACAATAAGTAATACATGAATTTTAAGAGAAAGTTACCAAGTTTTTTTCAGTTACAAATGTTCGATGTGTACCCTTCTTTCACACAGAATATATCCAATCTGTAATCCAGTTTGTTCCAAATATTTTGTAACATATTGTTTTGTCTATTAACTTTGACATAATCCGAAATTATTAAGACAAGACATTGTTTATGCACCACCAAAGTCAAAAACACTGCGAGGGCTTAAAGAACACATTTGTGCAGTATTCGGAAGCCTTTACAAAGTGATGTTACAAAATGTTTGGAACGAACTGGATTACAAGTTTGATGTATGCCGTGTAACTAGATCACACATACAACATTTTTAACTGAAAAAATAACTTAGTATATTTCTATATCTTATATTCTTAGTATATTTATATTCATACATAGCTTATTGTAATACGTGTAATAGTTTTGAAAATAGGATTTTTTAAAGTTGTCCATCATTTGTATTTACCTTGTATAATCAGTCATTACATATACAACGAGTAAAGACAATTAAAAATGTGTTTAATTTAAATCTCTATAATAAAATTTTAAATTTTATCTGTAGAAAGACGATTTTATTAAAAAATACAAAAGAAATTTTCCTTCATTTAAAATCATAATCTTATTTAATTCTTTTATGTAAGCCATTAAAAGCTGAAAACATTTAAAATTTTGAAAGGACAAATTGAATGATTTGATTCGAAAGAACAAATAAGGAATGGGGTGAAAATGAAGATTTTTTTCCTGATAAAATTGAATGTTAGAAGAAAACTCATTCTTCAAAAGATCTCAATAAATATTAAAATCTGAAACCTAAAGAGTTAAAAGGAATTTATAATAGTAAGTGTCTATGTTTCAGATTTTTTCTCTCTTTCTTATATGTAGGCAGCTGATTTAAAATATCATCATACATTAAAGCGAATAGATAATTCTCCCACTATATATATATATATTTATTTTATTACCAATATTAGTTATTTACAAATTTCTATGCAATAATAAAATACTTTGCATAGATTTATTATTTTGCCATATACAAAATATCTAAAAACAATTATGTTATATTTTAATCTCAATACAAATACTAGACAAGTATTTAGTGAATGATAATAAGCATCAGTACACGAAATAGTTCTATAGTAATATTTTTATACATTCTGTTTACACATGTATAGAGGGTGGAAACATAAGAAAGGAGATGTATAAATATACAAAATGATGTGACTGCAATATTTCAGCAGCATTACAAAACAATATGCATATTGAAACAACAAAAAATATTTACAAAATTTTTTATATTCACAAATTCTGATTTAGCTTTTCCAAATGATGCGTTTATCGCATATATTTTGACTTTTCTAGACTCAAATTAAAATTACAAATAAACAAATAGTTTTTGTCATACCTATAGGTGATTGATTGATATATTTTATAACAACTTTAAATAGTAAATGGGAAACGAGATTTCTAAATAGGGAATCTAATATGAAAAACATGAAATGGTGGAAAAGGCAAGATTAAATGGAATTCTAATTTTGTGAATATATTCTTATATTCTCTTAAAACAATATTATATAAGGTAATAAAATATGCTTACTACAAGGGACAAATATTCTAATCTTTAACTGAAAAGGACCCTTTAACCCTTATATGCACTTAAATGAAACAAAAAATAACTGAAAAAGTGGGATACATAATTAAAGAAAAACGAAACATTTAACTGATTTTCACGAAACAAATTTTTGTAGTTAAAAATGATTTTGAACATTATGTTCTCTGTCCTACAATGAAAAAAAGTCAATAAATTAATAATTTGCATATAAAATGATTTAAAAATACAAATCGTAATAAACATATAAGAACAACATGTAAAATTTCTGATAAACAAATATAAAGTTCAAACTTTCTCAACAGAATACTAATTAAATTCTAAAGAAAATTCGTAAAGTTTAGGTTTCCTTGTAAAATTAAAGCTCTGAACAAAATACATAACTGCTTTAATTAGCAGTTATTTTTGAATGACTTAAAAATAACAAAACGATTAATTGTTAAAAAAATATATGAATTCAGGTACAAGAATAAATAAATGCAAGTACTCATCACAAGTGTTTGTTCATTTCAGGTCCTTCACAACAGATTCAAAAGGATAAAATATGAAAAAAGGACTCAGAATTCAAGTATAAAACTTCAAATGATGGTCAAATACATTATAAGAATCAGTTTTTACACAGGAATGGACATAATGACCCTTTGATGAAAACATATGAAATATTAACATATAAATAAGCATATACTATTCATTCATTGGCTCATCGACAATTTTTTCATTTCAACGATTTTTAAAATAATAAATTTCTACAAACAGTAAAACATGTTAACATTGATATAATTTGTATAAAAATATAAAGATATTAGATATTTCTTTTAAAACAACAGCTGAAATGAAGATTACATTGATTAGAATCTTGATAGAATCTGTTCAAAAATATTAACCAAACATACATCAATTTTTCGAAGTTTTCATTACTATTGTATGTGAAGTTGTACTGTTGTGTACAAGCTGTTGCTTGTAGAAAGCACTATCTGAAGATGCTGTAAGGTAAGAAGTTATGTTTCCTTCCATGTATATTTTTGTCATTTGCAACGCAACAAAGAAATTCCACAATACATAACTACAAAAAGGAATCCTTATTATAACATGTTCTATCAACATTAAAACTTTAAGTATAAGTTTTTATTCTAATGGCATATTTTTTTTTCTTGTTTGCTTTAAGTATATTTGATGTTTTTGCATAATTAATTTTCGAAAGTTTAGAGAAAGTTTGCTTTTTTTAGATATTTGCAGTTTACTAAAAACTAAAAAAATAAGTTTACATAAAATATCTTTATTTATTGTTTCTGTTATACTCAAAACTGATTCAGCATATGATCTACATGGAAATATACCATTAAAGATTATATGACTACAATAATTTGATGATGATAAGCGTCCATAGTACAGTTCGGAATACAAGCTTGATTTGGCATCCAGCAGATGAAATAACACTCAACAGACAATCATCACTTTTGCAATCTGTCGTTATTTTTCTCTCTTCTACGAATTGCTCATTTATCGAAGATTTCAATTCAAGTGTTATGCAATTGTTTTTAGAATCTATTATTGGTTCGTATGAATTTACAGGATACTTATTTTTACCACTGCAGTAACTGTTTTCCAACATCGTATTATTTTTATCAAAATCTTTGAGACCCCACATCCAGAATATATTGCAATTACATGTAAAAATGTTACAGCAATAACTCAGATTCAGTTCGTTAAACGGCGCGGAGAATAAGCCACTGAAAGATGTTTCGTTAGTCATATCAATAATATTATCTGTGAAAACAAATGATTGTTGTAAATCAAGGCCTCCAAAAGCATCTGGTTTCAGATTTTCTATGTATGAATCTGTAATGCTGAACATGTTTGAAGAATTACTTCGGAAAGCAGTCGTTTCAACTTCCCAGAATTGACAACTCTTGTAAGAAACAGAATCCACAAATGAAAACACAAATGAGTTATTTTCTGTATCCTGGAACACACATTTTTCAAAAATAACATCCTTAACGTTATGCAACAATAAGGAATAATTTGCCATTACGTGGAATTCGGTATTAATGACATTGAAAGTTACGGTATTTTGAATAGAGAATGCAAATGGCTCAACTTCTTGGAATGTGCTATCTTCAATCAAGAACTGATTAACTGCTGAAATCGCACTAAAGGCATCTGATTTAATTGTGTTTGCTGTTACGTTTCTGATGATGAATTTGTTAATGAAATTCAACTCTGCGAATGCATATTGCATGATATTTAATACAGAAACATCAGATATTTTTAAAACTTTAACATCTTGTATTGATGATAGAGCAAAAGGAAAAATAGTAAGTTTATTTAGATCAACAAATTCGATTTTTGTGAGCTTTAAGTCTTTTAAAGCACCAAAATCAATTATAACATCCCCACAGCCTTTGATAAGTACCTGAGTGATTGAAAAATCAAAAATATAACCCACTGTGAAGTTTTGACGGACCTCACAGCTACATTCCAGGAACAGCTTACCAGCAGTAGGATTAGCAGGATCGGTCAATTTTTTGCATATTCGGAAATTTTCGGAACTGAGATCCATTTTTATTGGTGTTCCAAGAAGAAGCATCGTACAAATCAACAGAAGAATCATCTGGAAGAAAATCTCACACTCAATTAACAAAATTTGTTCTAAAATATGCTCGAAGTCGACAATAAGTCTTTGCAATCAATTATTATTTGTCATGAATTAGAATGTTTTGTATATATATATATATATATATATATATATATATATATATATATATATATATATATATATCATAAATATTAATTTTTCAAGAAATCATCTTTAAAATCCATATCATTCTATTTTTTGTTTTGCATAACAAAGGTGCTTAACATGTGTTACTAATTGATGAATATTTTTCTGTTGGGTTTAAGAAATGAATTCGAATACTTTATTTTAGTTTATCACAAAACTTGTACAGTGTTTACTTAATTTTGTTTGCATAAATTCGCAAATTATAGAAAATTTATACCATAAACAGTTTCATAAATCAATGTTTTGTGTAATATTGTCTGTATAATTTTTAGTGATTTCAATTCGATTAATTTAATGATTTTAACACGATTCTGAAGAAATAGAAATGTTTCAAATATTACTTTAGCTGATTAATTGATAAGGAAATTTGATTGATTAACAAGAACAGTTTAAGTATTTAATAAACTTTCTTTAAGTAATTATGCTATTTGTTATGTAAATATTTAAATTGTTATTTCATATATTGGGTATTCTGGATATTTCATATCGATTTCAACTTCAGACGCAGTATCTTCCTGAATTTTTTTTAAATCAAATATTGGCCTAATATCATTGTTATTAAGATAAATGACAAGAATTTGTTTCTCTAGAACACTTGCAAGTAGTTTCGTGGAGAAAAATAGGAGTTTTAATGCAGTTTTCAATTTTCTTAAGTTTGATAGTAATTGAAAGAAATTCGATTTTCTTGGGAAGAAACAATTCTTCACATCAAAACGTTCGTTTTTGGATTGCATTTTATATGAGTAAACTATTGTATATTACCCTCATATGAGTAAACTATTGTATATTACCCTTGTATGAGTAAATTATTTCAAATTACCTTAAGAAAAATTTAAAATTTTAATGTCTTGAATAAGAGCTCTTAGCTTAAATAAAGCTAAATTATCTATTAATTTCTTAACTTTTAAGACTTTTGGTTTCTTTTTTTCTTTCCTATTCAAAAAAATGTCCCAATATCTATTCTGCATTAGAATGCTTGCATTTTATTAATTAATAGAAATGAAAAACTTAATTTTTAGTACTTTTTTTTTCTGAAGGTAATTAAATCAGACTTTAATCTTTGTTTGCAGTTATAAATCCAGAATTTTATGCAGTAAAAAACAAATATAAAATATAAATATGTCAACGAATTCAGTTTGAAATTAACACAAAAATCTTACCTTTCAGCCTTAGATAAAACCCCTGCTTGATCTTTTCATCTCATTGGATTTTTTAATGTAAATTGAACAGAGATAAAACTGTAAATAAATAAATTATAATTTTACAATTGCAGATATAAGCTTAAAATTTTCTACGGCATGACAGTAATTAATGAATTTAAAATGTTTAAAAAATATAAATGATTCTTCTATCAAAATTAAGATTTATTAATAAGTAACTTATATATTAAAATAATATATCCAGTGATGATTTTTAGATGGTTAAAAACAACGAAAACTGTGATTCTTGTATTATATGAAAGATTCTGAATCCAGAATGCATTAATTGCTGAAAAGAATAAAGGAGTTTAAAACAATTTCGAAATTACATAAATACGGAGAATTTCACTTTATTTATGTAACAATTTTTCAAATTTACAATTGCAATTTATCATTTTACAAAATTTTAAAAAATACTGTATGTACAGAAGAAAATCAAATTCAGATATTTAAGAATTCGGTTTCTTTAAACTGAAAAAATGGTGAGTCTTTTTTTAAATATTAACATCAAATTCATTTTAAAAAAACATAAACAGAATAAAAATGTGATGTATCAGCATGTGGGATGTGTTGAAAGGTAAAATCGTTCCTACATAAAATACAATATTTCACATAAATTCGTAAATTTGGAAGTTTATAAAATTTCATTTACAATTTTAATAGTAACAACAAACCTTTTTATTAATAAAAGCAACTATTAATGCAAAAAAGAGCATCTATCCAATATTTAAATGCAAAATCGTTCAAATCGATGCAATGCTTTATTTTCTTTCAATGCACAATTTGTTTTGTTTTTCCTATTTCGAAGTATATTTTTTTTTTCTGTATCATTACACAAGCATTTACATTTTTTTTCCTTTTTGCACATGGACAGTTGTTTTTGTTGCAATTGGAGTAAATTTACGAGGAAAAAAATCATAGCTCGGGGATATTTTGAGAACAAATATCATCGAGCTTTGTAACAGTAAATAATAAAGTTATGCTCTAAATTCACAAGATAATTTTTAATAAAAATTAAATGCAAAAAGCAGTTGCAAAAATCTATAATTTTTTTTAAATTTTAAAACAAAAACTTAAAAATTAATTGGTTATTTTTCATATTAATGTATGTCATATTATTTCACAACAGCTTACAAGAAATATTTAATATTTAATTTAACTTCTAAATTTTAAATTATATTATTATAATTGTAAATTATTTTTTTTGGAAAAATTGTTAAAACAACACATAGTTTAGTTGCATGAGAGCTAATTTTTTAAAATAAAAATTGAAAAATGGAAACAAAAATTCCTTTTTATTATAACCATAATATGATAATGTTATTATTATTCATTCATGTCTGCATGCAACGTTAAATAAGACTACGCATTCTTGATTTAACCAAGTATTTGAAAAATAAATAATAAAACAATACCTTTAAATGTTGGCCGTCTGCATAGACAGCAACCATAATGTCCCTGAAATTTCATATAGTAAACAACCAAAAGACTCGTATTGTAAACTGAGGAAGTAGACAGAGTTCAAACCGGACATATTAGGGTATCCAGTTTCCTTTACTCATCTTCAGCGTTGGCATAACATGTGCTGTAAATATTTCCTCATTTTCAAACTTGAGACAGTTTTAAAGAAATAATTTGCAGATCATGGTTAAGAATATATTACGTGAAAAGTAAAATGCTAAAATTCTTAGTTACAGAAATGATCCATTAGCGTCTGGAAAAGAAAAATTTTCTCAGCGGGACATTGTTTTGAATCGGAATAGCAATCGTAAAAATATGAGCCAGCATCTTGCATGAGCAGATATACTCCAGCTTAACTTAATTTATTGCATTTCAAGAATAGTCAGAGAATGTACATAAAATGTTGAAAGAGAGAATGTAGAGGCAAAACTTTCAAATATTAAAAATCTTATCTGATCAACATGATGAATCAGCGTCTTTTTTTTAAAGAAATGTTGAAGAAATTCATTAGTTTATTATTCTTATATAATTTATAAAAACCATTATATTAATGTCAGTCATTATGGTTAGACTATGCTTTAGATTAAATCAAAGATCAGAGAATTTGCAGATGTCATTCCTTAAATGATTTGATTTCGTCTTCAAAGATAAGAAAAAATCCGTCCAACCCTTAGTAACTGTTGTGTTTGCCTGTATTCTTAAGGGGTTGGTATACAAAAGAGGACCCACTGGCTGACGTGTATTAGAAAATATAGCCCCACCACCACCATTTTCCTCAAAACCATAACTGGGCCAATGTGTCTAACAAGAAAGTAGGCTCTTCGGGTATTCATCATATTTCTAAAAAGGAGGAAGAAATTTCGTTGTGATATCCGGATATTTCAAGCGTTTCTTCTAGATTCGTTGAATGTGTGTTAGGAAGCTTGCAGTATTGATGGATTTAAAGAAATATAGAAACAAAAGCATTAGTAAATGTTTAAAAGACCTTAGAAAGTTCAGAATGAAAGAAGTTAACAGGTTTAGAAATTAAAATTTACCAAAAATTAAGCAATTTGTTTTTTCTTCTATAAGTTACAGAAATACTTTAAAAATTGAATTTTACTCAATCTTAAGATGAAAAATAACCATGTTTACATTGATATTTTATTTACAGTTACATTTTCAATAAATTTTCGAAATTCATTTTCATAATTTACAATAGCATATTTAATTATTGCAATGAAACTCTAACCATGTCCATTGATTATATAAACATTTTATTGCGTATTCTTCTAATGAGTTTTATTCAATTTACATTTCTTCATTATTTGTGAAACAAAGACTTCGGAGACACTAATATTACTAAATATACCCAGAAAAATTCAACGAATGTAGTTTGTTAATTTTTAATTCTTTCTAAAGGCTTATTTTAAGGTAATTTCTGTATAATTGAGAGAAAATGCCCTTCATATTCTTGGAATTTCACTTTTCTTATGCTCGCTAATGTTACAAATTAACGTTCCAGTTATTAAAAGTGCAACAGTGCTTCTAAATATAATCTAACTAAAATTATATTTATAATCTATTTCAATTTAAAGTTTAAAACTAGTTTGTTATAGAAATTATGAATGCATCAGAAAACTCAAAAAGTATATTTCCCGGTTTTAAGTTATTTTTATCAGTAAGTTTTAATCCAGCTTTCGTATTCAAGAAAATAAAAAGTACTAATTTTTTTAATGATATTATATTTATTTTAGAAATAGCCTTGCAGTTAAGAAACAGGGCAGTTGAGAAGCTTTTAAAAACATGAATTAATTGTTTAGGTGAATTTAAAGCTTAAAATTACTTTTTAAAATATATTTTCATAGCATAAAATTTTTTGTATTCAGTAAAATCAATCATGGGTTTTAGAACTTTCTGTTTAATCCAAAAAGGAATCATGCCTTTTAAGTTTCAAGTCTGTACACAAAATTTACGTTTTTTAATGTGTTTCTGTTTTCAGTTAACGTATTCATACATATGCATACACACATATAGAAGACATTTTAATGAGTTTGAATGAAAATTTGTTACAGATCTCAAGTTTTTGATGAAAGACTCCCATACCAAATTCCCCCTTTTCACCTTTTTCTGTTTTTGATTTTTCTTTTGAAATATGATAAACATGGGTATTCTTCCTCATAACACAAATTTAATACACATTATTATGGTATTATCATATTTCCAATGTTATCCGAATAGCACAATTTACTTCTGTTGAATCATGTTTAGATACATAAAAGTGACAGATTTTATTTTCAAAACTAATAAATAAAAATGAATTTTTAAAAATGTCTTTGCATTTGTATACAAAATTATATTATGTGTGTGCAAAAGTCAAAAGATTAAATTACAGATGTAAATATTCGAAATGTTGACAGATTCCCTTTATATAAATTTTAAATTTAATCGCAATTAAAATATATCAAAACTCTTTTGCATTTTGTTTCCTCCTTATTCTTGATAATTATTGTACTGTCATATTAAATAATAGGGCTTTAATAAAATTGTGTTTTTATAGATATTTTTTATTTTTATTATTTTGTAATTTAGTTTTTTGATTTATCATACAATCTATAAATATTTTAGAATTTCATTCCACATTTTATAAGACTCATTATTAGGAATGCATTTTTAATAATGCATATATTTAGCGGATTTATTATTTTATTTTATAAGTATATTTTACTTTTCATCCTTGAAATTGTAGTTTCTTATTATAAATGTCAAGGTATACCTACTGAAATCAGTTTTATCAATAGGATTAGGGAAAATATTTTTATTGAATTCCTTACCTGACATAAAAGTGGCTAAAATTGCACAAATTTTTTTCTAAGCATGCCGGCTATTTTCTAATTAAAAATATTGTACGACTTATAAAAACTTGAGAATTTTCCTTGAGTTTTGAAAACAAGAAAGGAATTATGTTTGCTAAGTGTGAGGCAATAGGCATACAATGCAAAATATGGGGAGCAGGGTGGAATAAAAATACTTTTTTTTTAGATTTTAGTTTGGTAATAGTGAGGAAAAATTGCCTCTTAGGTTGGAAAACCATTTTTAAAAATTTGTTTGAAATATTACATTAACATAAGGTGTAAAATGTTTAAAATTTGTAAAAAAAAATTAAAAGAATAGAAATTTTTAATATTGGGTATTTTTTTTAGATTTCAGTTTGGCAAAAAAAATTCTTTTAAATTCATAAACGATACTTTGAAATTTGGTAACAATGTTATATTATCTTGAGTTGCTACAAATAGCATGCAATTAGCAAAAAATAAACAAAAGGACATTTTTTAGTCAACAATTTTCTTCACAATTTTTTCTCAGAATTTGCTTTGGTAATATTGGCGATAAGCGAGCTCTTAAGTTCAAAAAGAAGTTTAAAAAATTGATTGCCATACAACAGTATCTTGACGTGCGCCAAGAGTATAAATTTTGTGAAAAATGTGAAAGGAAATTTACTAGCAATGTTTTATATACTTAAAAATAATTACAAAATATATTAGAAAAATACATAATTTATTAAAAAATAAACATTATATCAATATGAAGGAGTTAGAATCCACCTTGAAAATTCATTTTTATGAATAAATCAGCCTTCCCAAGAGCATATAAGAATACATATATACGGAATATACTCCATAAAAGCTGGGGCAAGTAAAAGCAAAGCCAGCAATGTTACAGAATTTTGCCAACTATGGACTAATTTCCCGTTCTGCTTGCATGATGGGAAAAAAACACAGGAATGAGAAAGACTCTCCCGTGAAGGGGTTGTGATAATCTTTCTTCTAAACATCAAGATAAAATAATTCTCGTCTTTTCAAGATAGCGAAACTGGAATCCATTCTGCTATCATATTTTTAAAAATAAACCATTCTATTTAGGTATCCGAGGGGTATCTCTACGGAGGTCAGAACAGGAAAAAGCAGAACCATCTACTCTTTTAAAGAACAACAAAAAAAGGGGGAGAGTAGAAACACCAAACCATAAAGATATGTTGTGGCTAGTTTCTGAAATATTGATTTAAAATGAATGAAATATTGATTTAAATATGGAGATTGATTCGAACTTAAATCAAGCGCAAATTTCTTGCATTTATAGACAGATTCGGGGTAATTATACATGCATATAAAGCGCGTGAATGCTATTTAATATTAATGGGGCAGCAGTATAATTGGGATATGTAATTTAAAAACATCTGCTGTAAAAATAAAAATAAAAAGAAATTTCGTTAATTTCTTATTGCCTTTTTTTCAATTTAAAATTTGTCTTGAAATTCCTTTACGCCTAAGACCCTTGTTTTTGCATAAATGAAATTTTTCTTCTAATATTACAAAAATGATCTTAGCTTATTTTACTTTTCACACAGTGATTTTCTTCTTTTTCTTTAATTTGAAATTTTAAAATGAGGACTATAAACTAAATCAACAAGAATAATCGGTTATCAGTTGTTTCGTTTAATTTATTAAGGAGTTTTTAGTATAATGAAGAAAAAAAATTAAGCATTTATTTTGCATCCCATTCCTTTGACCATTTATATCCAAAATCTGAAGTAGGTCTACAATAATGATGTTAAGATCTCATATCAAATTATATTATATTATTATATGTAACTTGTGTTTTGAGTTATCGCATTCTATTACATGAAATGGACGGACGGACGAACTGTAAACTCCTTGATTTAGCAAAAATCTCATTATTTCTACATATCTGGTTATAAAGTCTTTTGTAAAATGTAATTCATTAATTTTCGAGTTATAATATTCATTTGTGAAAAGATGAACAGACAGACAGATTTTCTTTGATTGATTAGTTCTAAAATTTTCTGAACTTCTATTAAATTGGTGTGAAAAACACGAACCAAATTTCATTTATTTATTTTCGCTTCTTTCATTTGTCATATTGGTAAATCAATTAGTTGACTGATTTATCAACTAATTGATTCTCCCTGAGTCTCTTTTGAATCAGGGAGAAATACTAGTCAGGATTTCAGTGTCAATTTCTATACAATTGCATTAGTTTAATCTAAAATACATAGAAGATATAAAAACACCAAAGGGTTAAATGATAAAATGTTATTTTTTAAATTGAACATTAAATAAAGTTATCTTATATTCATGATTTTTTTTTCTGTTGATGATTCAATTTTTGTTGTGAAATATTTCTTATTTTGAGCTTTTGTTTCAGCATCAGCTAAAGTTAGGCATTATTTTATGTACTATTTGTTGAAGGATATAAAACATGAATTAAGATGATTCAAAATCTCTGACCATTGTGTGGTACAATGCACAATTAAAATTTAAATTAAGTATCTTATGAACATTCATATTAACATTCAGTAAATGAATTCTAATGTTGTTGAACTTATTTTTAGATTATCCCAAAGATATTTAAATATTTTACCAATAATTTGAATTAATAATTCTGCTAACGATTTCAGCCGTTTGTTTGCAACGCTTATAACTTCTTTGTTCCATGAATATATGATTAATTTCTGTATCTTAATATATAAAAATATGTTTTTTATTTAAAATAAAATTATTTTATAATGCACAGCGATTTTTCTTTAAACCTTTTTCATTGTCGACATATCGATTGTATAATTAGGGTTGAATAACTGAATAAGTAAATATTTTAATAATTATGTTATTACATTTTTTAAATTAAGATATTGTTTTGTAATGAAAATTCACTATTTAAAAGTAAGTAACATCTGTTTAAATTAAGCAATTATAAGTAATAATTTTATTTCAATGTTACGCCTTCTATATTAATAGATAATTGTTTTACAGAATTATAACATATAAGTTTTTTTTAAAAAAAGAAAAAGTTATGCTGCGTAAAGCAAATAAAAACCTGCATTATATTTAAAAAAATTAAAACCGATCTCAAACGATAAAAATACTAAAGCTTCATGATTTCCGAACGAAAAAAATAAATATTGCCAATATTGTGCTGCCATCTATCAATAGAAAAAGTTATTAATTTTTAATGTAACGCGCAGGAACATGCGATTTAAAAAAAAACTGATTCTTTATCATTCCTCGATGAATCGTAGTTTCATCCTCTTTATTAATGATATAACTAGATCATATTTAGTGTGATCAGTTTTTTTAAAATTAAACAGTGATGTTTCATTTCAGTATTTCTTATTTCGGAAAATATTTTTGATTGTACAAATATATGTATTTGCATACATATGTATTGTATATAATTGTATCTGTCTTCTCTCTTGAAGGTTTAAAATATATATTTGTTGTTAAGTTTAGAAATAGTAATAGACTCGATTGAGAAAATATTAATTCAAAATTGGAAAGACTAAATTTAGCTTAATTTTATAAAGCATGTCTTCTCTGATATGTTTACATCATATTTCGACTTAACGGAAAGTACTATTTTTTTTTAAGTGACGGTATACAAGTGCATAGATTTATATTTTAGTAATTCTAATATTATTGTTTTTAATAAAAAAGTATTTAAATTCCTGGTAATATTTTTATAGGAGTTATGTAATTACTATTTCAACTTATTATATCTTTAAATGAGCAATTTTTGTATATATATTTATTTTGCTTACCTCGTAAAAGTCTCTAACGATTTGGATTGAATTTTATATTTAGATAAAGTTTTGGTTTTAAAGTTTTTATATATAAGTGTCTTCATTAAAAAAACTGAATTTTACACATTTTTTTTCAACTAATTATTTGAATAAATATATTCAACTTCCTATTCGATGTGCAAACCGTGCAGTATAGTGATCCGAATAACATGGTTC
>JAOUZG010047704.1:2218038-2230116 GCA_026289955.1 Argiope argentata | reverse complement strand
AATAACATGGTTCACTTGTGTGCTGCGAGTTCGAGTCTAACTTTTTATATTATTTTTAATTTATATATTCCTATTTAATATTTTTGCCTTTTTAAGGTTATCTATAAAGGTGATTTTCCTGAAAATACGCAATTTTATACACACATATATTTCTTTTATAACTAATTATTATCGCCTTTTTCCTATCTACTCTCATCTGACGATGTCATATAGCGCCATCTCGGATCCGATTTCACCACGGTAAAATTGAGAGTAAATTAAAAAAATATAGGTAATAAAATCTTTATAAATACATTGTACAATGAATACTGTGATATATCAGATTTTTCAAATAGCATGTTAAACTAAGTGCATTCCTGATTTTTTAATTAAATGACCAGTTCATTGTTAGTAAGATTGAAAAAAAATATGTAAATTCATATGTAATCAGTATGTGATTCCTATCGAAATATATTCGCTGAAAAAAGACAATTTTAAAACATACAAACCTGAAAGGCTAAGCTTGGTTTCTCTGGTACCATTCAATTATTTTCAATGACTTAATTTTTTAAAAATCCAAACAATCTTTTTTCTTTCCATATTGATTATTAAATCATATAGAAATAAATAAAAGTTCAGAGGATTCATTGATAGTATATTGCATCTTCAATATTAAAGCGAAAAACTTTTATGAAATACTTTATTTATTATGTGCAATAACTCTTTATCCCTTTTGCAAAATAAATAGGCCGGTTTTCTGGTACAGCCCGTCTTCCTCGTGTTCTCGGAGTCCCGGTATCGCCTAGTTAGAACAGCCAACTAGGGTTCTGGCATGGCTGTTCTGTGTAATATCTGTGAGATGTGTGGCTGTGCCCCCCTTGTAAAAATGGATTGTGCAAGCGACTGTGTAGCTAAGTCGTACTCTTGGCCCTAGTTGGCGCTACTTGAAACAAGAGGCGCTTCTTTCGGCTTAAAATCTGCTGACATAGTCAACTGGGGCTTGTCCATGACAAGCGCCATAAGCAACAACAAATATATAGAATTAAATAAAGTTTTGAATTAATAGCTTTAAGGAAATATAATTAAATTTGTAATTTTTTTATAAACTGATTGAAAAATTATTTTTTGGCTAAGCATATTTCTTAAAAAGACATGATAAAAGAAATCAGCTTAAAATTCCAACTTCTGTTAGTAAAAATGTCATTCTTAAAGCTTGGGATTTTTTTTTTGATACCAAAAAATTATTAAATAGAATGCGCCTTACTTCATAAAATTCTAAAAAAATCAATGAAATTAAATATTTACATCTAAACCCATTCTACCAATTTTTTTATACATTTTTGTTACTTTCAAATCATTTATAAATAGCCTATTTCAGCACAGCTGCAAGTAAATTATAATTTTTCCCTTTTCCATTTCCATTAAATTATAATATTCCCATTTTAGATTCCGATTAAATTATAATTTTTCCATTTATAGTAGAATTTTTTTTTAAGTTCCAATCATTAGAACATCATATACTTTAAAAATATGTCTTCGTGAAAAAATGCATTTATATGATAAATAAATAGTCTCATCAATTCAAGTCATGATTATTTTATAAAATCCTCTCTCTAATCAATATCAATCATGTTAATCAAAATCAAAAATAGGACATAGTGCAAGGTGATCAAAATAAAAACACCCCTACTCTGAGCTCTCTATACAGCGAACTACTTAATGTAAAGGCTCCAAAATTCTTCAATAGCCTTTTCAAGATATGGGAAAACAGATTGCGCGATTAAAAAAATAGTTTTAGAAATGCTGATAGATGGCGCTGTATAACAAAAATATGCTAAAAAGTTTCAGAATCCACATTCGTAACAGATTTTATTCGAACGTATCAAACATTCAATCACAAGGGCTTGATCGATGAAAGGGAAATGGCTAAATATAGTCCCTTGTTCCAGATGTTAAATCTACATTCTATGGACAGCTCGTTCAAAAGTGTACCGTAGTTGGTCGGTTGAGATGATTCTCACAAGAAAAGTGATACTGTGTTTCAAATCTGTCAAGGTTATCTGACGTTCTCGATAAGCAAGATTTTTTAAGTAACCCCAAAGTCAAAAATAGCAAGGAATCAGATGGGTGAAACGAACTAATTACTCCATCATTAGTAAAATGTTTTAGAAGAAACTTCTGTACCGGAGTCCAATGTGTGGAGGTGCTTCTTCTTTCATAAAAGTAAATAAATCACGACAATCGCGCTGTTGCATTAGGGACACAAAAGATTTTGAAACATGTTTGGATACCTCCTAGTCCTTGGCTTAATCTCTCAAGTTCACGAAACTCTCAAAGGACAGCTGCAGTATTTTTTTTTTTTTTTTTTTGTTTTCATAAAACAGCTTCACAAGCAAAGCGCAAAATTTTTATCTCAGATAAGAATGACATTTTCTCAGCTTTATCCCTTTATGTCTAGAACAGAAGCAGCAAACTAAGGTTTATATGAATTTTTTGTTACAGTGTGAAATTGTTTCTCTAATGGCAGTTACAGTTTCTTCACTTTTCTAAAAATTTTCTTATAAGCAATAGATATTAGAAAGGAAAAATTCCATACAGCAAGTTCTTTTCTGTGATAATTGTTGTCTTTTCAGCATATATTCTGTTGAAGAGCGCCATCTATCGGTATTTAGGGAACTTTATTTTCATGTAATTCATTTACCCGTGTCTTAAATAGTATATTCAAGACTTTAGGAGCCTTTACACTGATTATTTAACTGTATAGAGAGCTCAGAGTAGGGGTGTTTTAAATTTGATCTCCTTTATCGAAACCAGCAAAAGATTCATCTGGAAAAATAATTGACATCTATTTGGCATATTTTATACTAAAATATATTCGTTGTCAACAATTATTTTTTTTAAAATTAATTAGTATGATTTCTCATGAAATCCTAAATAGTAAGAATGTTATATACATTTGTATTTAGAAATGACGTTCAAAATTAGTTATTATTTAAAAGATTTCGGAATTGTACGTAATTTCTTTTTCAGGACATTTTAAAAATTATTAATTTTGTAACGAAGTAAAAATGAATGTTTGTTGAATAATATCATGTTTGATAATCTTTTATATAATTTTAATCATTTTTTTGTAAATTCAATAAGTTTTCAACAACTTAGTTGTTACTACAAGTTATTATAAACATTTTGTATTAAAAATTCAAAAATTAGATAAATTAAATAAAATTCAGCATTTTTTCTACATGCTGTTTCTAATGGCCTTTGCCATAAACAAGCTAGCTGATGCAGTCATGCATTTTCAAGCCGAGTGAGCGTCTCCTCTTTTAAAGTTGCATAGCCCTTTTTTATAGGGGGGCACATTCATGCACTTTACAGATAGAACACAGAAGAACAACTATGCCCCTCGAATACAGATCACAAGGGAGACGCGCTATTCCAATGCCAGGCCGCTAGCACATGTAGCTGAAATTTGTATAATCAAAATTCTTTATGGAGCAGTTTTTTGTAATAAAGAAGAAAAAACATATTTGCACCATTTTTTAGTGTATAGCAACAAAAATTGTGATGAGCATCTTGTATTACTTTAAGAAATAATAACGTTATACAATAATTAGCCTAATTCTGAAATCCAAAGATGATGTAACTTCAAATGATCTTAAAATACAAAGAATAAATGATCTTTATTCTTTTTAAACGAATATTTTTGAAGCTTTAATTTGAAATATTCTTCCTCATTTCCACTGTAAATAAATGAAATGTGATTTGGTTTCGTAGATGAATTAATAGCCTCCAGAATTTGAAAGGCCTGTTCAAGAAATCTTTAGACTTTTTAAACTAGTATGTTCTTAACACAATCTCAAATTTTAGTTGCAGTTTCCTGATTGATATTGGTAGAAAATGTTTGATCATAAAAATGATAAATTTTAAAAAATACTTTCAGAGTTAAAAGAAAGTTAAGTTATTTTAAGAAGTAAAAGTAACTATAGGTTTAAAAAATTTTACGGGAAGCTCATGGAAACTTCTGTACATACAGAAACAATTAAACTAAGCGGGGTCGCATTTTAAGTATTCCTAATAATTATTCAAATTTATTTATATCCATTGTCTATTTTTTGAAAGTAATTTTCTAACAGAGATTTTTTAAAATTCCATAAGAGATTTTAAAAAAACTCTTACAAATATTTTAGAGAAACACGAGTCTTCATTTGCACACATTATCTCACATGGAGAGTTTTATCAATTTGGGTATTTTTCTTTCTAATGTATATAATTTTCGAAAAAAAAAAGAAAAAAAGAACACGTTTTCATTCTAAGATAATGAAAACAGTTTTCTTCTTTATTCTTAAACATTTCTCAAAAATATATCTAGAATAGTTAGTATTTAAATACACCGCTTGAAATTGCAGAATTACAATTTCTGCACACTTCTCCGCATTTTGTCATATTCCTTGTTCCCCATATTGAGATTTAAACTTAATTTACACAATGAATCTGGTTTTAGGTTGCCTTTGCCAGCAGTTTACAACGACTTTTAATCTTATATTGCATATTAGTTTTCTTTGACAACACCTTTTAATTTTTCTTTAAAATAAAAGGTGTATTTTTTATAAAAATGCTTTAAAATTTTTATTCGCATTTATTGCAGTTTGCTTTACAATTTCAATTATAAAATGTCAGTCCATTTACAAAATACAAGTAAACATAGAATACAAAAATTCAATCATTACCACTGAAATTAAATTTTTATCAATGTAGCATACATTTTACATTTAAAAAAAAAACGAATTGCACTTTGCTTTTCTTTGTCGTAGTTTAGATTACTTACTATATTTATTATGCGAAATATGCTTTCTCATAAGACCTCAAGTTTTACTTATAACAATTTTATATTTACTTATTACTTATGTAACAAACTCTGCAGATGAGTGGAAGAAATGAAGATAAATTTCGATTTGAACTCCAATTAATTTTCTCACGCGGATGATCGATGAAACGCGTTTGTTTAAATTGGGACTCAAAAGAAATGTTTGAGAAGTTTTCCCTTTGATGCTTTTACTCAGATATTCTCATAGGGATTTATTTGATAAAGTCAATACAAAAAAGGGATTATTTGGTATCATTGGAAGCTATCCATTAGGCATGAGGGAATTATTACTTCGTTGGCAACATGAGAATTGCAATTATCTTACGCATTAGAAATATTTAATGCATAGAGAACGCATTAGAAATAATTAAATAAAAAAGTCGAATTTAGGTCTGAAAATATTATAATAAATATTATAATTTTATAGTAAAGGAAATAGGTTAAATAATGAATATTTAACATTTATTTAAGCGTGTTCGTGTGTATGTGTGAGTACATGCTTGAATGTGGGTGCGTGGGTGCATGTTAATTATTTTAACCATGACCTTATTATTATGCTTGATTCTTTTCAGATCTAACTGACACAGTTTTATAAATATCACCGTAAGCTTTAAAATCCGTATCTTTTTATGCTTTATTTAGAAAATTATAGAAATTGGTGGAATTTTTTTTGTTGGATTTAAGAAAATAGCCTAATTTATTTGAGTTTGTCCCCAGATTAGTAATGTATAAGATGAATTTCAGTTTCATAAATTTAGAAACTGTGGAAAAATAATAATACCATAAACAGTTTCATAAATCTATATCGTGATTACATGAGTAAAACTCTCTGCAAAATTTATTATGAATTTAACTGCTATGAAATGATATGATTACGCAAAAATTATTCTAGTTTCAAATATTAGCAAGGTAATCTTATCACTAAGGAAATTTGCTTTCTTAACAATAGAAACTCTAGTAATTAATAAAATCTTCTTCAAGAAATTCTTAAAATTCGTAAATATTTAAATTGTGATTATATATATTACGTAGTCTGGATATTTTATAGTCATAAAATAAAAGCACAATTTAAAGTTTTACTGAAAATTAGTGTCTTTAAGATGAGCGAAAATAATAATATTTTGTCGGATACTTGGAAGAACTTTTATGAGGTAATATATGGAAATCTTAATGACTCAAAACAATCGATTCAAATTCTATTATCTCGAGTAGTAACAAATTTTCAAATCAATATTTTTTCTTAATGGATAATTTATGTTGAGTAAATTATCTTTTTTTTGAAATACTAAACCTTTAAAGTTTTCAATAACTTCTAATTTAAATAAGACCAAATAATTTTCGAAATATATCACTATTACGAGTTTTGCTCTCTTTTTAATTTCCTAATAATAGGAAAATTCACACCACGTTCTATTCTTTATTAGAAAGCTTACATTTTGTCACTTGAAAATGCAAAATTAAATTTTCTGTAAGTTTTTTTTTTTTTGAGTGCGAATAATGATGATTTGTTTTCTGTTTGCAATTTTAGAGCTATGTCTTGATTAAAAAAACAGTGAATTTAAAATATTAATATGCCGAAATATTTCATTTAAAATTTTACCTTTCTTCTTTAGATAAAGATCAAGTTTGGTCCTTTCAATACAGTTTATATTAGACTTTAAATTTAACAGAGATAAAACTGAAAAAATAAATAATAATTTTATTATTATGGATATATGTTTAAGAATTTTGAATGAAGAATTAATGTATGAATTAATTTAAGAATTAATGTTTGAATTAATTTAAGAATTAATGTATGAATTAATTTAAGAATTAATGTATTAATTAGTTTAAGAATTAATGTATTAATTAATTTAAGAATTAATGTATGAATATAAAACGTTTGAAAGTATAATTCCGGGGAAAAGCCTTAACAAAATTCAGTAATGTTTTTTTAACGGAGAGTTTTTTTTTTTAATCTAAAATTTTTTTTAACAGATTATACCACAATAGCTAAAAATAATTTAGATATACGGAAGAATTTCTGAATAACCAGAATATGGAGAAATTATTTTTATTTATGCAATAATTTTTTGAAATTGAATATGATGCTTAGAATTTCTCAAAATTTAAATAAACTGTCCGTAAATGAGAAAATTAACTTCAACTATACAAGAAATAATTTGTATAATTGAAAAAAAATGCTTAAGATTTCTGAATATTAACATGAAATTGATTTCAAAAATATATAAGAATAAAAATGAAATAATAGAGTGTGTGATATGTATAAATTTCCTAAAACATTATATCTTTTAAATAAAATGATATATGTTGTATTAAATTATAAACTTTGAATCTTATGAGATTTTCATATAAAATTTTATAAATAACAACGAAGTTTTAATAGATAAAAGTGACTATTTAATGCAAAGCAATTTAGTTCTCCAGTATTTAAATGCAGGGATGCTGTAATCAATACGACGCACTTTTTTTCTTTCATTGCCTGAATTGTTTTCTTTTTTCAATTACACTGCGCAAATTGCTTTTCTGTTCTTCATTTCAGTTCACAAGTATTTCAATAAAATCATTTCCTTTTAGCAAACTGAAAGGTTTTTACGGCACAACTGAAATCAGTTTACTAAGAAATAATCACTATCCCTTTGATTCTTTGAAATCTAATGGAAACAAAAGGAAAATTATTCAACAAATTTAAAGGATAATTTTAAAAAATTATGCAACAAATTTAAAGGATAATTTTTTAAAAAAATGCAGCCCAAATTCAAAGAATAATCGAAAAAATTAATAATTTTTGAAATTAACAAAAATTAAAACTTAAGGATAATTTATTACTGATTGTCACATAACCACGCCTACAACTTATTAAAAATTCATACCACTCACTTAAAGCTCTAAACACTAAATTATATTCAATTATTTTCAAGAAACTGAAAACAATTCATGTTTTAGATACATAAAAGCTAATTTTATAACATGTGGATAAAAAATTTTAATCTCACTATAAACACAACATGTTTTTGTGGTAATTAACTTCATTTATGTCAAAAACAATGTTAGCTATGCCAATGCACTCTAGATTTAAGTTATTATTTAAGAAAACAATAAGATATTTTGTTCAGTGTTTGGTTCATCTAATTTGTTTCGAAAAACAACTTTCATTTTTTTACAGTCTCTAACATTTAGATAACTAATAAATAAATGAATGCTCATAATTTTGTTTCAATAATTAAATTTGAAAAAAAAACTTCTTTTTTCAGTTTGTATACTGATTTCTATTCTCTTATGAGAAATTAGTTTTAAATTTTTTCTGTCAGTTTCGGATATAAATATATATCATATTATTTAATTTATTTGGCCATTATCTTATGTCATAAATCTTTTAAAATGTAAACTAATCTAAAATTGCAGTGATTTTTTTACTTCTTAAATGACAAAAAAAAGTTTGATTCAAAAAATTGAAATTGTTCTAGAAATTGAAATAGACCTTTTCTTATCCATTTATAAAAGAACATAATTTACAGAAATTGTTTAATCGTTGCAAACATTTCTTTTATTTCTATTTATATATGTGGGAAGAGAATTTTAAGTATTAAGTAATTAAATATAAAGTTTAAATGTTAATTGAATTAAATGTTATTTAAATAAAATATATTCTTGTATGTAATATTATTCACAACTAGAATTTTAATATGCAGACAATGCTGCAGATATTAATCATTTAATCTTTCTAGCTAATAACCTGATTATCTGAATTTGCGATCAAAATTATATTATATAGACAAGCAATGCTCTTATTATTGCATTATGTCCAGATTTTTACATGCAACTAAAATGTTTCGTCAAAACTAGTAAGATGCATCTAAAATTAGATTTCAGGCAAAATCAATGAATAAAAGAAATTCTTCTCATCAAACAATTTATATATTTATTTGCTCTGTGTAGAAAATATACAGAAATGTGAAGTTGACAGACAAAATATCTTCTCAATCTTAATATTATTCATAACTATAATTTTAATATACAGACAATACGGTCAAGATTAATCATTTAACTCTTCGAGCTTTTAATCTGGTTATCTAAATTTGAGGTCACATATTCTAATATATAGTCAAGCAATGCACCCATTATTGCATTTTGTCCAAAATTTTAGATGTAACAAATGTTTTGTCAAAACTAATCGGATACATCATAAATTAAATTTCAGACAAAATGAAGGAATAAAAGGAATTCTTCTCATCAAACAATTTATATATTTATTTGCTCTGTGAAGAAAATATGCAGAAATGTGCAGGTGGCAGACAAAATATCTTCTCAATCGTAGTATTATTCACAATTATAATTTTAATATACAGAAAATAAGGTCGAGATTAATCATTTAACTCTTCGAACTACTAACCTGATTATCTAAATTTGAGGTCACAAATTTTATTATATAGACAAGCAATGCTCTTATTATTGCATTTTGTCCAAATTTTTATATGCAACCAAAAATGATTCTTCAAAACTTGTCAGATGCATCTAAAATAAAATTTTAGTCAAAATGAATGAATAAAAGGAATTATTTGGGCTATTAAAATGATTATCTAAATTTGAAATCACAAATTCTATTAGCAAGAATTAAGCAAGGCTCTTATAGGCATTTTAAGCAAGACTCTTATTGCATTTTGTCCAAATTTTTATATGCAACCAAAAATGTTTCTTCAAAACTATTCAGATGCATCTAAAATAAAATTTGAGACAAGATGAATGAATAAAAGGAATTCTCCTCATCAAACAATTTATATAATTATTTGCTCTGTGAATAAAATATGCAGAAACGTGAAGGTGGCAGATGGCATTATATTTTAACATAGGGAAAATATGATCTTTTGTATATTGTGAAGGGAGATAAATATTTGCTTCTAAATGAGAATGAAACAAAAAAAGGACGAGGCTAGAGGAAGTTTTATTCAAGAATAGAGAAGAAAAAAACCAAATTATTAAACGTGAGGAAGGCAACAATGGGGCAGAGATAGAAATTTTAAATGAAAGACTTAAAATTTTAATCGCTATTTCTTCTCTTTTACCGTGAAGGATAATTACAGTTTCCCTTTCTTGTAAGTATTAACCCAGCGGACTAGAGAAATAATAGAACAGTCAAAAAATTCAGCCCGTATCTTACTTTAATTAAACTAAACTTTCCAAAAACTTTAATTAAAACCTTCTGGGGAAAAATAATTTCGAGAGGATTGAGGGATGCTTTAAAAGATAGCGTAACGTTTTGTCTGAGGAGAAGGTTAGAATTTGGTTTAAAAGATACAAGAACACCTGATATTTGTAAAATGTTTCATTAAAATCCATTCTTATCTAGTGAGGGCACTTAATTTATATATTGAGCAATATAATTTCCAATATATAAGTATAATTTATTCAATATAATTTCGATTTAAATGACAGACTAAATCGTTTGTATCATAAAAATATGTTTCTTTGAAGTATGTAAATTAAACAACTTATGTAATTAATTGTAAATAAAATATGCAACTATGTTTTAGAGTTAATAACGGATATCTTTCTTATCTTAGCAAATAAAGTACATAGTTTACGTGATCGAAATTTATTTCAATGTTTGACACTTGGATTTTTCATTCATTCACGTTCAGTTATAATTCATGCAAAAATTAATATTTAATTATAAATCTAAAAATCCAATAAAATGGAAATCCAAGATTTGCCTACATTTATTCTCTTTAAAATTTTCTTCAAAGTAAATAATTTTATACACATGCACATTTCTTCCGTATTTTGTTAAATGCTTTCTTATTTAAGGGTTGCATTTTCGAGTTTCTTATGCAACTTATATTTTCGGGTTTTATTGTGCATTTAATTCGTTCTGATTCATTTGCATGTTTCAAATCAGTCATTTGTGTATCTAATGCCACCAATTTCAGAATGTTCTTAAAATACGGCATAAGTTTTGTTGATATTTTTTATACAAAAGCTAACAAACAAAATGCAGTAATAGATTCTTACCAAGACTCCTTTCATATATTTCGTAATTCAATACCTACTATTAATTCAAACTCTCCTATATATATTTATATATCTTGTTCAAATTTTCAATCGTTAATCAAATACTTTTTATTCATCCACTCAAGTTCAAATGCATTTTTTAAACCTATAGGGGATGACACTTGATGTTAATACTTGATGTTTTTTTAAATATTAATTCATTACTAAAATGTAATTAATTTTTAATACGTTAAATAGAATTTCAGCAGTTTTTAAAGAAATTTGAAGTCAATAGGCAGTAGCTCAATACTTAAAATGCGAGTATTTTAGCATTTATCGCATGAAAGTGAAGAATACTAGTTCAATTCTTGTGAACATCAATAGTTTTTTGGTAAATTATTTATACTAATTGTTATTATTTAATAAAAATTTGTCGACTTAAATAGGATTTGACTTAATTTTTTATATTACTTGTTTTAATTAAAACACTTGCACGAAACAGATATTTTACCATTTGAATAAATGTATAATGGCGGAAGAATAAATTAGAATGCACTTTCCTATTGTTTTGAAGTAATTATTTTATTTAAGAATGAATTAAGAGTATTGATATATAAACCAAGAAATATAAAAAACATTTTTTTTTCAAAGTAATTCCTACTTAGATAATTAGGAAAAATTTTATTTTAGTTACTTCTTACTAAAAAATTACAGTTGTTGTCGTTGTTCTCGTGTTCCACTTGACAACGGAAGGAGGGGTGAAGCAATTTCTGAGGATATAGACCCCTGAACCCAAAGAATGCGAATCCAACACCCTACCAACCAGGCTGTCCCGACCTAACAATTGTAATTACTATAAATAATTGATGAAAAAATTATACTTGCATTGAATTTTCTACCCAAATTGAGGTTTCAAAGCCATTTCTGCCAACGCAAAATGCGTGCATTTTCTACACAATTCGGGGTAACACAATACAGATTAGAAATATCTAATTTTCTTTATTCGGTATTATTTTAATTCGAAAGTACTTCAAAATGAAACAAAAATAGAATAATTAGCAATGTTTAATTTAGCAATGTTAAGGCCTCGAACATTGTGAAAATAAACAGAATCATTTAAAATAATTTACCGAAAGCACGTTAAGCCTAACCTCATTAGTGTGTGTGTGTGGGGAGACAAACCGTTTACTTGAACTTGATTGGATAAATAAAAAATAATTTATTTACGATTGAAAATTTGAACAGGA
>JAOUZG010047704.1:2192422-2217638 GCA_026289955.1 Argiope argentata | reverse complement strand
GTGAGCTAATAGTATAAATTAAAAAATATGCTTCAAGGCAAAATTATCTGATATTTAAAGCAATTCCATCTAGAAGTTCTTTTATTAATATTAATAATAAAATAATAATAAATATTTTTTTCTTCTTCTTCCTAAAATATCCTGAAATGCTTCATTTCAAAAAATAATTGCAAAAATAAATAATTATTTTGTTCTTGCATAAAAAATGCAACTTTAAATTAGTAGTCATTTTCATGGTTTTGTACAATGCATTCTGAAAACGTATTCAATCTTTTCGCAAAATTATTTGTAAGATTAATTCAAAATTTTGGTGTTGAAGAGAAAGGAAGGTATTTATGTAAGAAACGTTTTATTTTGAAATATATATGAAAACTTATTCAATAATAAAAAAATGTGAAGAAAGTGCCTTTTTGTTCAATCTCTAACATTTATTTTACGGTTTTTAAAACCTAATTTGAATGTGATATTACTATTTATCAATTTTTTGCAACTTTTAAGTATGAAACTTTCTTTACAAACTCGTGTTCAGATTTTAGAAACAAACATCAAATAAAATTTATTATCATGTGAGAACACGATGTTGTGTTGGTTAGGAGATTTTGGCGTTTCCAAAATTTAAGGGCAAAAAATATTCGTTTTTTCATTGGTAGATAGTGAATCTCCTAACCCATGATATTCGAGGTTTGTTTTTCTAGCATTGTTTGAAATACTTAATTCAAGTCACTATCAATTGCTTTTTGTTTGTCGTTTCTATGAAATGACGTCATCTTTTAGTTTATTTACGATTTATTACTCGTAATTTATTTAATTACTCTCGTGGTTAAAAAATTACAACTTTTTAAAAAATTCTATTTCAATTTTAATTATCGCAATTTTGTAAAATTCGACATATATTTATTCTTTAATGATATTATAAGAGCATTCTTACTAATTTTATTTCTCAAAATACTGTAAATATTAGAATATAATTTTAATATCAATCTGCTTAAGTTCATTGGTTTTTAACGCATATACAATAGCTTCCAGTAAGAGTGAACTTTTCGTCGAAATGCCTTTTTTTTTAAATTTTAAAATCGGTCGAGCTCCAAAACTTGGTTTGCCAGCTAAAAAATTGAAAGTGAAATTTTTAAAAAATTGTCATTAGAGAGAGAGAGAGAGAGAGGTCGCGTAATTTTTTCAAACCGATTTAAACTGGTTAATAACTTGAATTAATTAAGGCAAATAATCACTTAAAAATAATAATGTTATCACATGTCTTGAAATGTGAGATCGTAGATTTCATTTTTTTAAATACTATTTCTGTAAAAAGACTAGGAATCCTGTTAAAGACTATACTTCATGTTTAAGACTAGGAATCAGGAATTTTAGTAAAACTTGATTCTTTTAGTATCATATTGTTACTTTTTTAGCGTAGCGGGATCGGATTGAATGGACTTTATTTGAGGACAGCACAAACAAATTTATTTACAGCTATTTACAGGTATATACAGGACGACTTGGAAAAGTAAAACTTCAGAAAACACAATTCAGCAATTATCAGTCACTTACAGCGTAAATGCAAGTCTTACGCACAATAAACACGGTTTGCAAAACAGCTATAGTATAGCACAGCAACAGTCAATCACAGCGAGCTCAATAACACAGCGTTAACAGCAAACGCAAACACAGCTCACTAATAACAAGCGAAAAGCTGCAAGTAAGCGAAACGCTTCTCTTCTCAAAGAGAGATCCACTCAACGAATTCACTCACTGACTCCTTTTACGGCAACCCTTCCCTTATATAGCCGAATCCGCGTCGCTAGAAGAAACGCGACGCAGCCAGACTTGTCTCGGGGTTACCAGAATATTCCTCCCGCCAAGTCAACTCGGCTGGCGCGGAGCGCCTAGTGACGCGCCGCCAACGTTTTCACCTCTGGCGAGCGTTAGCGTTCGCCCGCTTGTAACAATATTTTTGCTCAAAAGTTTTGACTATAGATTCATTAACTTTTATGATCTGTCCGTAATTTTTTAAAAAGAGAACGCAAAAATAGTGATCCTGAAAAGCAGCAAAACAAAATAAAAATAATCTTGATAAAAATCAATTTTTTTAAAATACATATTAATAAATATACTAAAAATTAGAATTTGAAATTCCACTTTTTCTAATTCATTGTCACACGAGGCGATTCTATTGAATAGAAATTTAAATAATTTAATCAATTAATTTTTTAGTGATTTTGAAAATATTAAAATATTGCACAGTAAATAAGAATACATGAGTATAAAAGATTTAAGGTCTCTTATATTTCTGGAAAGGGATGGAAAATCAATGATAGAATTCCTACTTTGTAAACACGAAATAAGTCATGTTAAATGAAAAGATGTATGAAGATGTAGGAATGAATTTTCATTTAAATGCAATGAATTATTAGTTTTGCTTTGTTGATTCATATTTTAAAGTGATTTGTTTTTAATATAATGACTGCCTGTACACTTGTTATATAGTGTAAACAACAACATCAGCAGAAAAAAAAGGCTACACACTCGTGCACATATATAAACTCTTTTATGTAATAACAATTTCAGATGCCCTGAATTAAAGCGTTTGGGTCTACAAATAAATTCTTCAGAAGTTTATTTCAAGCTATTTTCAATTTGTTCCTTTATTTCAATGCAATGTTTAGTCAAGTTTTAACATGAAATCAAAAACACAACCATTGCTTAATTTTTCTAAACAGGATCTTTATATACGTAATTTTCAATTGCATTTGCTAAAAATGTGCATTCTCTACTGGATAAGCTTTATAGCTTTTCTTTATTAATTTATATTTTGAGTAGTTTTTACTTACTGTTTCTATCAACGCCAAATATTTTTATTGCTTTGATTTATTCATTATTCTGATTTTCTTGCATTTAAAGCACACTACTGATGCACGCTTTAAAAAACAATTCAGTATCGTTTGTAAATGCAATATTTAGAAGTTACAACATTTTAATTGGAAAATCCCCAAAATGAGGGAATTATTTGAATAAAGAGAGTAAGTATATATTGAGAATTAAATTGGTCAGCATTTCTTCTTTATTATTTTCACGGATATTCTATTCAAATGTACATGGCATTAACGGAATTCTGGATAAGACATAAAAGAATTATTCGGGACAAATATAGAAACGCGTATATAAAGATCTCTTAAATAATAACCATTATTGGTACATGTCTCAATCGCTTTCAAAAGAAATATTGGAATATCACCAATATGACAACACCAGCATTGCTATATCCTCAGGGAAAATGAGAACCTGCTTATTTTTCCGACTATTTCTCATCCATGGACTCGTAGTGTCTCCCCCAAACTAGGGACAAAATTCAAGATAAAGAATTCCAATAACATCATAACAGTAAGTATTATCAGCCAGACATCCTGCACAATCAACAGTATTCTAAGAAACAGTAAGAATATTTCCTTTAAATTAAGCAAATCTTAAAGACCAAGTAAATCAGAAGAAAAGTGTTTTCTTTTTTTGGATGGAATAATACCAGCAGTTGAAAATAGTATTAATATTATGTATATAAAATTATTATTTAAAACATTTTTGGGAATAAGCAATAAATGTAAAGCATTTTATTAAATAATTAACTGCACGAACGTCATACGTTTACAGATTCACTAAATTTTAATTGTTATAAGCAAAAAAATAAACCATTCAAAACGATTATAATTCAATATTTAAATTACTTAGAATGCATGCAGGTGTCCTGGCATAGGGGTAGCGCGTCTTCCCCGTGATCTAGGGCGTCCCGGTTCGGGCATGGTTGTTCTTCGGTATTCTACCTATAAATTATGTGAATTTGCCCCCTTTAAAAATGTCTATGTAAACATATGTGAGGAGTGAGTAGCAGAAGTCATACTCTTGACCCTAGTTCGCGCCACTACAAAACAAGAGACGCTAATTAGGCTTAAATCGCCATCTGCCTCTATGAGCTTGTCCTTGGCAAGGGCCATAACAGAACAAAAAAAAAAACAGCGCTTTAGAATGCATAAATAAGTCAAGTATTCATTGTACTTCTATTCGAAAGAAAATAATCATTTTTTCTCAAAATAGAATATGTCATCTTATTAAATAGTAAAGAAAATAAAACAGTTAATTGGTTAAAGTGATATGAACTTCTACTATATAATATGGATGTGCAAAACTATATATTAAACAAAATCTCAAATGCATACTAAACTAATTTGATCAAAATATTTGAAATAATATGATTTCCTTCACGAAATATCTACTCCGAGTCAAAAGTTTAGACACTGTAATTTTTGGTGCTGTTTTTTAAAAGAAATATTGGACGAAATACAGAAAGCATGTACAAAGTTTTGTTACACTTTTTCCTTAAAATATCTGAAAAAGAATTCGAACTATACAATTTGTATTATACAATAGAATTAAAAAATTTCATTGTCTCAAAAGTATAGATACTATGACGAATTTTTGAAAAATCCATGCAAAAATATGCAAATTTTAAAGTTGTGGCGTCATACATTCAAGGTATTAAAATGAACAACGATTACTGAAAATGTTAGTTGTATAGTCAATAACAACAGTTAATGAAAATCGTTGAAAAATCGATGACAACAGTTAATGAAGAGGTTAGTTGAATAATCGATAACAACAGTTAGTGAAGATGTCACGAGCCAAACAAATTAAATCAGAAGTGGTGAGTAAAGTGTGAATACTGAAACTAAAAAGTCAGCGAGCATTTTGAATAGGTCTAAAAAGTCTCTTCCATTTAAAAAGTCTGTACAAATGTTAAAAAGTCTGTACAAATTTTATCGATTTGAATACACCTGGTTCGGTATCGACACCAAAATTATGCAGGGCTTGGCTTCTTCAGTGAACAATTATGTTACGAATTAGTTAAGAAAAATGGTTATCCTACATATTAAAATTATGCATTTTGTTTTCTTTAACTAGTTTTTATTAATTTGTGTAAAATTTGAGACACTTCTATTTTTATTTTTGTTCATTACAGCAAAACATAAATTCAGTAATTAAAACTTTCTATTGGATACATTATATACAAAGTATAAGAAAATCACACACTTGTAATTTATCCAATATTTATTTTAAAAAGCTATAAAAACAGCAATGTTTAAATTTTTTTATTATTGGGATGTAGTAGCATTTGGAATAAATTGACCAATATAACATCTTATATTCCGAAAGAAATCCGCATAAATTTCTGATTAAATTGTAATTATTTAAAAAATTCTTGAAACAGAAAAAAAGCTGAAATAAATTGTCTAATTTACACAGCAGTCAACACATCATAAACTAAGAAACCGTTATTTTTCAGACGTACATGCAGCAGCTATGGTGTATAAAATGCATATCGACGTTATTTGAAAGAGAAAAAAAAATATTTATCCATTTTCCAGTTAGAAACCAAAGCTTTATTCTTTTTAATATATTCCATACTGATAAAAGCGACATTAGGCTTTTTTAAATTCTAGATTCGAATAAATATTTTTGGGTTTAGGAAATAAATTTCTCTTCAAAAAGAAGATATCGGAACGGATGTGATAATAAAATTTCTATCTCTTTCCACTCTCATTGTTATCGGCGAGATCTGTTTCATGCTAATTCATTTCTTTCTTATGGATTCAAAAATAGTATTCCATAAATTTGAAGACGGAAATGTAGTTCATTTTCATAATGAAAGTTTTTGAATAAGATTTGTTGAAAGAAATCTGAAAAATCTTTTAGTACCACACTGAACTGTTTTTCTTAAACATGTATAGCAAAATACCCTCTGCTTTAAAATATACCTCCTATTTATAGGCATATAATTTATAACAGTTCTATATGCTATTCTTAATATGAGCAGAAAATAATCTAAATTCCAGAGCTTTAGAATGAAAAATAAACAAAAAAATCCATGTATATACATAATATTTAATAGTAAATGAAAACTGTCATAATATTTTTCTTTAAACATGTCTAGTTAAAGAAAGATTATTACTTTTAATCGCTGCTGTAACTTATGGCAATTTACAAGTTAGTTGACAAATGTGTCAGAGATTTAAGCCAAATCAGAGTCTATTGTTTTTCACTAGCGCCAACCAGAATCAAGAGTTCGACTTAGTTACTGACACGTCACAACCCATTTTACGTGGCAGACTTCATTCACACATTTCATTCACTCATCCACAGATCAAAATTTGTGTCTAGAATAAAGAAGATTAGCTGTGAATCAGTACATCCATTGGCAAAACTACCGGCAGATTTATATGTGCACGAGCCACCACACACACGGAGAGTCTTCAGCTTGCGGGGTTTGAACTCGGTGCCTAAGGGATGTGAATCCAGCGTCCTACCAACCAGGCTATCTCGGACCTTCTTCTAATGGTATTTGCATGGGCAATTTTTAAAAATTTCATGACCAAATCGCTAGAATGCAAAACTGCTAAACTGAGTTTTATGAGCATGCTTGGCAAATAACGGTTTCGCAATATGCGTCATATTAATTACTTTCGTGTTTTCCAAATTTGTAATTTACAGAAGAGCTCTGAAACTAGATTATCGAACACAGTTAACTCATAACCCATAATAAGGAGAAGGGAAGGGGGAAATAAAAGCTTTATGCAAAACTTGTTTAACGGCCAGTCTGTTCATATAATCTGCTAGTAGTTTAACTGATACTTTCGAATAGAATGAAAGTGATCTATATTTCATGGATGGATGGAAGAAGGTTTGTTGCTCGATGCATGCTCCGGAATGGAACCTTGTCTTGTGTCGGGTTGACAAGTTCAGACTACTTCATTCTTTATAATTCAAATTGAAAGATCTTGAATATTTCATTTGAATAAACAAGGAATCAATGCGGATATAGACTTAGAAAAAGATAATCCACGGTAGAGTCTAACAGTTTCTATAATGATGTTCGTTATAATTTAAATATACCATCCGACTATCAGTGATCGGAATTGGTAGGCCCAAGCTTTAGCCTGTAGAACCACAAACTTGGCCACAATGACTCTCCTCGTATCAGAGTCGAAGGTGATGAATATGGCGCAGTTCCGATCATTTAGAGCTGCTTAAAAAGTCTAATATAAGACAGAAATTTCTAAAATGCGCTTATTCCTTGCACGGATAAATAAAATCTTATGTTATGGCGGATTATAGAATCTTCGACTACTTTCTGTTATTCCAAAGTGTGTTGAAAATAAAATCTAATACATAAAAAGCAAATCTTTCTTTCTGTACTGTTTTTCCATTTTACTAATCACAATGTACAGAAAGTGCCAGAAACACAGAAGATAGCAATTTTTTTTTATTTTTAATGGGTCATGTTATATCTTAAATGGGTTTGCGGGATGTTAAGGCAGATATTTCAGTCATACAAATTTTTATATGGGGTTCTACTTGTTTTACGAATAATATTACAAGTTTTGTATTTGTGGAAGCAATCAAATAAATGCTATCTAAATTATCAAGAAGGAGTGCGTTTGAAATTACACAATAACTTTGGTTCCATGTAGAGTATAAGTGCAATATCATGTTGATTTTTTTCAGTCAAGTGCAATTAATTCTCGGAGTTCAAGTTGTGGTTAAGAGGATATATATCTCGTCCATTCATCATATTGTTATGAATCACCGGTTACGTTTATAGTGGGTGTATTGTGTGAATAAACAATCAGCAGGCCTCAGTAGAAAACAACAAAAATGCGGCAGCTTTATTGTGTTATCTGCACAATAAAGCTGTAACACCTGGAGCAATTTTTTAAATTAATATGATGCCTTGCATTGCATAATTTAACAGAAATGCAACTATTATGTAAGTAAACTGAAAAGTTGCAGTTAAAAGGTTCCTTATACTTTTATTGATGATGATGACGCGCCTGCTTTACAACGGAAAGAGTGTTGCAGTAGATTCTGAGAGTATGGACCCTGAGTACCCGAGGGCAAAAGTCTACCTTCCAACTCATATGAGGATGACACACACACTCACTTGCACAAGTCCTTTCTACAAGAGGGCACATTCACTCACTTCACAGAGAGCATACAGAAAAACAACCATGTCCTAACCGGGAATCGAACTTGTGATTCCCAAATTACGAGGAAGACGCGCTACCTCTTGTGTCAGGAGGCTGGTTACAACGTTATTTTACGACTTTGAAACAATCTTTGGAAATGAACTCTGCTCATTCATAAATTTTATTAGCCATTTTAAGAAAATGATTTCTTGATCATTCCTCCTTTTAATTTCATATAAATTGCATTTCCTATATTCCATGTTTTTCTTAACTGCATAATTATATTTATCAAGATTTTTACTAAATTTTTCCAATCTTAAACAAAGTACTGTTCACTTTTAGCATGACATTACAACTATAAATAAATGGAAAAACACTTGTTCTGCTGTTTCAAGAGCAAGACATTATTTTATAGCAAATCAAAGTTAAATATTTTTTAAAAATTTGTAGGACTTTTACACAATGAAAGCAAATTTCATGCTTTAAGAAGTGGTATGCAGAAAATGTAAGAATAAAACTGATTCAGAATTCGATTAATTAATGACAGCTGAAATTTCGTAAAGTTTTTTTTTTAAATAAAAATGCCGTTCTTTCTCTAGTACTACAAAATGCAGTAGAGAAAATTCTCTTAAACTAAATAATAAAATTCCATATTTTATTTTCTGTTCGAAGAATATCTAATTTAATCTCATATTCTTTAAAATAAGTAACCATTTTCCTTCGTGTATCTGCGGCTTACTTTTAAGTATGAAAGAAAAGCTTTCAAGACTTTAAAATTCATCTTCCTATGCATATATGTCTTTCAGAAAAGTATTCATTGGTGCAAGAGTGGTATTAAAACTTTTTCACGCATCAAATAATTCAGGACACAGTTATGTAACAAATAAATTCAGTTACAAAAAAAATCATTAAAATTTGAAAATTTTTCAAACAAAAAAATCAAGATGAAAAATTATTTTGAAATCTTTATTTAAAATAGACGGGTTTGTATCAATAGACACTCCTATTTTAGGTATTATTAAAGGTGCGATCATTGCACAAATTTAATTCATAAATTAGAATAATTTTTTTAAAAAATTTAGTGTATTTTTTGCATTTTTAAGAATTATTTTAGTTGATTTTAAACAGATTATATAACAACTATAAATGTTATCTAATGTATCTGAATTTCATTCTGTTCCCTTTGTTATAGGAAATTAGAGTTTGTTACATTTTTGTTTGCGAGTCAAACTTATTAGTTATTAAATTATTATTAAATTATATTAAAGGCTGACGTTTATTAACCTGGGTATGGAAGACATTATAAGTGACGATATTTACTTATCTTATACAAGGACAAGTACATATCTTTACTTTGTACTTACATGTAAACTTTGTTCTTACATGCACAAGTTAAAAAAGTAAATTATGGAATGCATCGATATTTTAAACATTATCTGTAACATAATCATGAAGTTGGCTGATTAAGCGTTAATTTTCGTAGTATTATTGTTTCTGATAAATTGGTTTTTCCGTTACAAAACTTAAGAATAATGTAATTGACTATTTTGACTGTAACTTTAATTCGAATTGCTTTCAAGATTTGATTTTTTGAAAGATTATTTTTATTAATTAAGGCTGATGAAGCGATATACTTTATAAAATTCAACTGTTTCTACTATTTTTGTTTCCTAAAATACAAGTAGAGGTAAGGATAAATTCTAAAATACATTTATAACATTTTTGCTATAAATATAATGAAGTTTACCTAATTACTCAATTTTGAAATATCACAAAGAAAAAATAATAGAGAGAAATATCGGATCATTTCAGATTATTTTTGAGATTTAAAATAAATAAATCCGAAAAAACTCTTAGGAATTCTTTAATATTTTAATTATTTTTGGGCAGTTAATTTTTAATTTCATTTTTTTTGCTTCTTCTATCATTCCTTCTATTACTTTATTAAATGTTTAAAAGCTTTTCTTTTTTTATTAAATGAATATAGTTTAAGCATTGCTTTTAATATGCATTAGTTTGAAGACTGATACATACATAAATTGATTAATAATGATGCATACATAAATTGATTTATGTATCATTATTAAACAATTGTTTTATTTTTAAGTATCATCATTAAACAATTGTTTTATTTTTATGCATAATTATTAAACAATTGTTTTATTTTATGTATCATTATTAATTAAATTGATTTATGCATATATCGTTATTAAAGGATATTATATCTAATTATTTATATTTCAGTAAAAACATGTGGCTGGAGCAGCAGTTTATTTATGTCTCTTTTTCTTAGGAATTATAAAGTCAATAATTATTTTTCTACATTCTTGTTATCTCAAAAAAAATCTAAGGTCCAAATTTTTTTTCAAACATGTAAAGTTTACTTAGATCTTTTTAAATGTAAATTTAGCATTTTTGTTTCAATTTTTAATGTTTTTTTCTTAAAATATGTGTTTAGTATAGAGGTGTTTTTTCTCAAAGGTACAGTTTTTATGATAAAATACGGAAAATTTAATTAAAAAGGCAAATATTTTTTGAGAGATCAAAAGAGGGCTGCTTTGAAGTAAGGGTATTTATCTTTGCATAAACAGTTTCCCTCCTCTCGAGTAAGTGATTTTAATAGACTTTTTCAGACTAAAATTAATGTTTAATTTTCTTTTTTCTTTCTTTCTGTCCGTTTCCTTTCAGTTCGTAATGCATTTCAATTTTTACTTTTAGACCTCTACTTTATAAAATGATTCAGTTTCAGTGTTTTTCTATCGTTTAAATGAAATCATCTGAATGGTCACATGAGCGCGAATCTCGAGAAACATGAGTAACTCTCAGATCATTTATTTGAGTAAGTACTGCGCCATCTGGCAAAAAGATTAGGACATAAATAGAAAAATGATGATTAGTATTTACTTAATTATCAAAAAGAGATAGTCAAGACAACCTCTTGATTGTCTTTTTTGGAGGTGTACAAGAGAGTATTTATTGTAAGTGAATTATTAAGAGAATTTAAAATAATAAAACAAGAAGAGCGGATGTTAATTGAGAAAAAACAAAGCAACTGACAAAGAACAACAACAGAAAGCAAATAAATAAAAACAACAAGAATTATTATTTTTCATGCGAAAAGTAAACAGAATGATTAGTTTTCATGCGAAAAGTAACCAGAATGATTAGTTTTCATGCGAAAAGTAACAAGAATTATATCACATTTGTATTACACACTTATACAGTCAGTCCAGAAATACAATTAATTTCTTTTTTGCTAGCCAAATGTTAATGTCACTCTTTTAAAATTAAAGTCCTACAAAAATGTTAGCTAAAAACACAAAATTGTGATACAAGACATAATTCATTGAAATATTTGGGAATTAAGGATCAGTAGAGTAAATAATGAATTATAACATAATTGATACGAAAAAATTGATTGATAAAGACATTAAAACTATGAAAAACATAACCCATTTTCTAGGAATATTAACAAATTAACTATCCTATTAAGCGTAATTAAACTAAAAAAATAAGTAAAGCTTGGATGCCGAATTCTAATAGTAGTTAAAATTGTAATAGTTTAAGAAAAAATTCCAGTTTCAAATGTAATGTGACGTGAAAATGAAATCTATTACAGGTAATAGTCGAAATAGCAGATTTCATCTGATTTAGTTTACTATTTTCAATCAAAGGTACGTTAGACGAGAAATTCAGGAGAAGTGTGAATTGTAAAGTGTTGCCAGTTTTTAACAAGTTGAAGTGGAAGTCGAAGGATATATATCAGGGCAATTGGGTTTTGATAAAATCTTTAAAGCAGAAAAAAAACACACTTTATACTGAAGTTTTTGTTTTTGCTTCGCGTTACAATTCATAGAATTTAAGAGCTAAAAGTCTTTTCCCAAAAAGTAAATGTGCCATAAATTGTACGTTTGCAAGTAGACATTTTTAAGTTCATATTATTGTGGCATATTGCTAATTATTTTAGAGTATTCATCTTTTCTTTTAGGTGTGATGTGCTAATTCCTTCAGTGATTAAAAATATTAATTGATATCTTGTTGTATATATGAAACTGACTCGATAAAGTAAGAGTATTTTTAGAAAAAATTCTAAAATTCAAAACAAATCTGGTATTTAAAGGTTTCAACATCAGTTACCGAGAAGACAGTTTTATAACTAACAGTAGATATTAGTTATTAAAAATATAAATTAAAATTTACCTACAATACAGATTTCTGTTTGATTTATAAGTTTATAGCGTCATATCATAGTTAAATATTTCATTTAGAAGATCATAACATTTAATTTTTATACAGCTATTATTTTATGGGTGATATTTTAGTCTGTTAAAACGCGCACTTAAAAATATGCATAATTTTACTAAAAAGAGTTTCTTGAATAATAGATTTTGCATGATTTATTTTCGAAACACTGGTCCTTTACGATTAATAAATCCTTAAAAATTGTATTTCTTCCTTATCGTATAGAAATAAAATGAATAATTGCGCAAAATTCTACATATAATACGTATCATGTTCATCGAAGTGTACTAGCAGTGATTCAATTTTCTTCAATTTTTATTTCCATGCCTTTTACAAGTAATATTAATATTCCCTTTAGTACCCGTCTATCTTTACAAAACCTTAAAAATAATTCTCTGAATTCCCATTAGGTCTTTAAATCGTGTTAACTCAGATTAAGAATAGTCTCTAACCTTATGGCGTTTATACTTTTATTGAAATGATTTTCTTTCTTATGCTAACTAGAAAAAAAAATCCCAAAAATTGAATAAAGATCGCTTTAAAAGTATTTGCTATCTCTGTCTTTAAAACAGATTTGTCATGTCTACCAATAAAAAAATTCATCTCGATCTTTAAATAATATTTGTCGTCACTGGCAATTGTAGCTCTGTTTGCATCAGTTTATTGTCAAATATCACTATAATTTGTTTAGTTAATTTTATGTATTTACTTAAGAAAAGAAAGTTCAATGTTATAAAACTATTGTAACTTTATTTCCTTCTTTAGAAAATAGTCAAATAACAGAATATAATTATAAACTTTTCGATATTATAAAACCTTTTTTTTTATTTATTACAAAATTTGGAGTACTAATCCAAAACTAATTTTTATATATAATGGTACTTTTATCTTAGAATATTCAATTTTACAAAATAAATAAATATCTAGCTATGCATCTCTTACATGTCTTTCAAAGTATCGATTTCTTGGGTTCAATAATCAGAATTTCATGAAAAATATATAGAAATGTTAAGATTTTAGCATTATTCCATGATTATCTATTTTGCATGGTTAAATTGAGACAAAAATAAGAAGCATAATATCATACAAAAGTAAAAAGTGAGAACAATAAAATTAACTAAATGCTTCAATCTTTGCTATAAAATCGCAAGATTAAGATATAATTCCAGATTTTGTATTCAAAATTAGATAAAAATGAAATTGTGCAAAAAATATTTAAATATAACCTTTATAGTTTTTTTTAACAATTTATACCTAAATAGTTTGTTTTAATACCAAAATTCAAATAATTTGACAGATAAGTATGATTTCATAAATTCCATAAAAAATGAAGCTATTTTTTAATAATAATATGCTATTTTCTAAAATAAAATATCTTAAATTATCTTTCAAATCTTCTTCAAAAACTTAAATATATTATATTTTTACCCTCTTACCATTAAATATATCGTTAACCCGAAAATTGTTTATCTGTTTATCTTTATAGATACACCGCGCCTTGAAGGCGGAGGGAACAAATGTATAGTAAATTGTTGACCGAAATCCACCGAAACCAGAATAGAGCTCTTCTATATCACCGGCGTTATTTTCTCCTCGGAAAGAAACTCTACTCTATTTGATCGGTAATTTAAAGGGGAAAAATAACAAATAATACTAGAGGAAACCATCCTCACATAGCAACAAATCAGGAGCATTGATAATGGATGTAACACTTCTTGTTGGAAAAGTCAAACGTAGAGTTTTTCTTATGTGCGAAGCAGTGTAGATTTTCGAATATATCCAACAATTCTTTAGAAACATTATCTAAGGTATGTTTTTATCAGATAGGTGTTTTTTTAAAGTTTGTTTCGAACAAATGCACTACAGTATTTATTATTTTCACAAAAGAAGTAGTGAAAAAATAGTTTATTTTTATGCATGTACATTAGAAAAATAAGTTTATTAATAATCTCAGATTGTGATATATTTTTTGTAACGTAAAAAGAATTGTTGATCCATTTATTTAGCTTCTATCATATATGTAAAGACACAATTTTGTACTTATAACAATAGAAAAAAATTTTCATTCCAAATATACTAGAGTTATGAACTTTTTATAGCTGTTTTATATTGGATATTGAAGGAATAGTTTAATAATTTCTCAGAATTTTCAGTTAACATATTTTCCTGAATTAAAATGTTGATTCCATGTCACAAGTTTATCTGGTAGAGAATTTCGGATCAAAATTATTACAAGATTCCATAATATTTATACTACTGTGTAACGAAATATGTTAAAAAATAAAAAACATTATATAATAAAAATACATTTTTTTACATTTAATACATTTACATTAAAAATACATTTAAAAATACATACAATATCTTATATATTTGTTTTTGTTAAGGGGCTAAAAATTAAATAATCTTTTATGTTGAAATTATGAAATTCAAAAGAAAAGAGTAAAATCTGAAGAACTAAATTTATAATTAAGGAAATGAAACCAAAATGATTATCAAAAGAAAGTAAACTCCTCGATAAACATTAAACACATATTTTTGAAAAAAACTAAGATACTTATTCTGTTAATGCAATTGTATTATATATCATGATTTTACAATTTTATTTTGAACTTCATATTTTTGAATAAAAACTTTGTTTTTTAGAAAAGTTTCTTTTTTTAATTCCTATCATTAGCTCACACTCCCCCTATATTTATTTATTTATATATCTTTATCAAATTTTTAGTATTTAATAAAGTACTTTTTATTCATCCACTCGAGTTCAAATACATTTTTTAAACCTATAGGAGATGTCACTTTATGTTAATAATACTTTATGTTTCTTAAATATTAATTAATTTATTAAATTTAATTAATTTTAATACTTTAAATAGAGTTTTAACAGTTTGTAATAAAAATTGAAAACAGCATACAATAGTTCAGTTGGTAAAATGCAAGGATTTCAGTTTTTTCAAGTGAAGGTGAAACATGCGAGTTCAACTTTTGCAAAAATCAATAGTTTTTTGAAAATTTTTGCTTTAAGTCTACGTTTTATCCAAATGATTTTCGAGAGTGAGTTAGCAGTTGTGGCTTAGTGTTTAGAATGAAAGATTTTCCCCAAAAATTAAAATTGAAAAAATTTTAAGCTTTTGGTTCAATTCCGATTTCTCTCCTTAAAAATCTTTGTCATCAATTGTTGGTCACTTCTTCTACCTAACCTTAAGATTGAGCTACGAGTTGTGAAGAAGAATGGAAACTTGCAAAGAAATTCACTTTCTATTTTGTCACTTAATATTGTGATTCTGTCATAAGTATAAACATATTTATATTGATTGTAATTTTGTAATAAAACTAAAATAAAACATTTCTTTGTTGACCTGAATATGATTTGACTTAATTTTTTATATTACTTGTTATTACTCAAGCTCATTGAAAAAAGAAGCTCATTGTACGGCAAATTTTTATAAAATAGAATAGGACTAATATGGGAAAAATAATTTTATAATTTAAATATGCTAAATAGATTCTGAGTTTTACTAGAATATTTGTACTAAGTCGCTGTAATCTATATTATTAAATATTAAAAGTACTTAAAACAGGACGGTCGAGAATTGCATGAATGTGTTATTTTTACAATATAAAAATTATTTTTAATATTGCATATTTACTCATATAATAATGATGCTTCAAAAAAAGATGATAGAAGGTTTATTTGAATCCAGTTTTATATACCAGATAAATATAAATACTATTAATTGTTCACATTTACTAATTATATATAACAGAAATTTGGATATAAACAGCCCAGAAGATGGAATAGCGTGTTTTATTAATTAGTGTCATGAAATTTCTCTGAGCTCAAGGACTTTTCTAATTCGCATTGTTTATAAATAAATAAATGAATTTCAACAAATTTAAGATAACTTTGTAAAATCATTTCCAATTTACCATTTCCTTTCAAGTTAAATTGAAAGGTAAATATCTTTTTTAAGTGTAGCCCTAAGTAATCTGATCAAAAAAATTAATTAGAGAAGTTTGGACTTAATCAGTTTTCTGATGCTTAATGGTAAAAGATTATTCAAATTGTCTTAAGAAATCACAAGTGATATAGTATTAATAAATATACTTCTATGATTGATGATAAATGGGCAGGGGTTATTTTGTCATTGTCTATTATCTAAAATAATCCTGAACTTTCATTTTTGGACTCTAATTAAAAGTAAATAAGATTTATAAAATTATTTTATGTATTAAACAAATTATTTCAGAAAGTAATCGATTTCTTTCATTGCTAATTTTCACTTCAAATTAATGAATGTCTTTGCTTGTTTTAGTTCATTAAATTTTTTAATTTTTTTATTCATTCCTAAAATCTTAATAATGTTAAAGGATAAAAATTAATTCAATAATTAAATAAGGAAAATAGACAATAAACATCTAAATCTACATTCAAACATTTTCTTAAACTGTTTGTGAAAAATTGCAGTATAATTTAATTTAATGTAGTAAATTAATTAATTAAATTAGGTGTTAGTTATATCGATATTTCACACAAAAAAAAGCATCACTATGTCTACTTTCAATTGAATCTTGTAATTATGAACCGCAGTGAGATGACGAGGAAGACACCTGAATCAGCACTTCCTTCACGAAATTTCCATTTTTTTGCAAATAGAAATTCGTTTGTTTCTAGACGCTAGCTTTGGAACCAGCATACAGATTAGACACTAAATATCCACAGTGTATATATAACTGGTATATGCTATGGATATTTGATATAACTGGGTTTCACATACAAAACCCTCCTGCTCCGCGATATTATTTAACCATCGTGTACGTTTTCAGAATAAACCATAAAACAAGATAAGCTGATTTAAAAATGTAAAAGCTAGATTTCATCATAAATGTATTATTACATGGGATTATTTTATGATGGAATAAAAAAATAGAAAGATCGCATAAATAAAACTAGAGAAATTCAACAGGTCAAGTGTAAGCAGTGTAACTCCTAAACACAAATACAAAACAGATTGAGGACTTCAATTATTGATTTGAATTCTGAATAATAAAAACATCTTGATTTAAACAAGTAATATAAAAAAATTAAAACCAATTCCTAACTAGGGTTGAAATTTTTTATTTTAGTTACTTTTAATTAAATAATTGCAAGTAATATAAATATGATAGAATCACATTATCAAGCGGGGAAAAAAGTGGATTTCCAGGCAATTTTCCATTCTATATATGGTGTTGGGCTATTATTTTTTTCGTTGCTATTTATAATCTAATTTTTTTTTCATTTCTAATTTATGAAGTTGATGGTGGTCTTACTCTCAAAACAGTGTCTTCAGCTGGCGGGTTCGAACTCACAGCCCCATACGAGCCAGGCTATCGCGACCCACCAATTTCAATTATTATAAATAATTCCTCAAAAAAATTTTATAAGCATTGAATTTCCAACGTCAACTAAGGATTCAAAACAAAAAGCAAGATTTTACTACACCAGTTGGGTAATGCAATAAAGATTAGAAATTTTAATTATTCTCAATTACTCTGATTTGAAAGTACTTCAAAATGAATCGGAAAAATTATTGATTAAAAATGATTGATCAAACATTATGAAAATAAAAAGAATCGTTTAAAATAATCTGCCGAAAACATGGTAAGCCTAACATCATTAGTAAGGGGGGAAAAAACTGAATTCATTACTTATTTGGCGGCGGGGAAATGAAAATTTTTGTCGAGAAATTTAATTTTTAATTAATTAATAAAAAATTTAATGTATTAATATTTTTAAAAACTGCCACTGTCCTCCATTACAAATTTTTAAAAATTTACTTACTTGAGTGGAAGAATAAAAATTATTTTTAACGATTCAAAATTTAAGCAAGATATATATATAGAGAGAGAGAGAACTAATAATAGGTAGTGGAATACTGTTGTAGATGTTGTTACTAATGGCACTTGCCACGGACAAGCCCGCTGATACATCAGCTGGTTTAAGTCGGAATAAGCGTCTTTTGTTTTTTGAAGTAGTGCCAAATAGGGCCAAATGTACGGCTTTAGCTACACAATCCTCGCATTCCCTTGCACAACCCCTTCTGACACGGTGGGGGGGGGCACTTTCACGTGCTTCACAGATATAACACAGAAGATAAAGCTTGATCTAGCCAGGTTTCGAACCCAGGACACCCTGAACACGAGGAAGACACGCTACCTCTGAGCCAGAACACCGGCGCAATAAGTACTAGTTTTGCTAATTAAAAATATTTCAAAAATTTTAAAAAATGCATTCGCAATTCTAATTCTTATATCAAAATGTTATTATATTTTACATTTAGAAAATGAAATCGCCTCATAAATGCTATTTTTAAATTAATTATTTTGTTAGATAAGGAAAACTTTTAATAAAATATAGATTTTTTTAAATCAACAGTATTTATTAACAATTACAACAATATCTATTTTACTATTTTCTAGCCGTAGTTAAAAAACGCGCACATTTTAGTGCAAATTTATTTCTGATAAATTATCTATATACTGAAGACTTACTGATTATGTACAGCCTCATTTCTCAAATGCAAAAGAATGAAATTTATCAATAATATTATCAGATTCTTATTAACTTATTCTAATTTCGTCTAATGTTTCATTGAGTTAATGAAAGAGTTTTAGATTGACTTCAAATTGAGTTCATGAAAACAAAAGCAATTGAAATGAAAAATATTTACTGATTAGCATCAACATCAATAATTCAATTAAAATTTTATAGAGCACAGCAGAAAATTAAAATTCTAAATTATCACATCTCATTACAACTTCGTTCCCATGGAAACTGAAGAAATATGAATGAATTCAGAAAACTTCGGATGCCAATTATAATTACCAAGTTCCAATAATAAATAAATAAATAGACCATTCACATCGTGCTCAAATGATTAAACTAATCACATAGTTGATGTCATAATGGAAATTTTTTCTCCAACACTCTTGGTTTTAAGAAGATCCAATTCCAAAACAAAATGAAGTCATCAGGAGTTTTTGGCCTTTAAAACACCAACTGCCGAGGACAAAAAAAGGATGAAAAAAAAGGTGGAAAGGAATTAAGCTCTTTACTATGTTTTCCCCCTCTTGTCCGGAAGAAATTTAATATTTTTTAGGAAAAAAGTTTTTGGAACTCATTTAATGAGAGTGAAATCAACCCCCAAAGCGGGTCAATTGCCGAAGACGCCAGAATGTCCGAAATTTCTCAAACGGTTATGGTTTATAAATGAGAGAAGGGACAGCAATAAAATATGTTGAGCGGTTTGGAGAGATGGTGAGTTCCCCTTTACGAGCTTCAAGCCTTAGGTATAATACCGATTCCCGCTCTAGAGGTTTGTTTGCTCCTTATATTAAACATTTCTGTCCAACGCCTCCCTTGCATTGAAATGGCAAATATTTAGCCCGCTTTGGGGGAGAGGGAGTGTTTCCTTTTGCGTCAATTTGAGCGTAATGGTCGGTAATTGAATTTAGCTGACTTTTCATCATCAAAAGCCTTGTAGCACTTCTCACTGATCAATAAGGACACATGACGTCTGCTAAGAAAAGTTATGAAATGGTAGTGCCTCAGATGAATATATTCATTGCAACTAAAAGAGGTGCTAAATGTTGTATCTAAAGTTGATGGAGCACTCAGAATGATTTATAGGATTTCATATATTAGAAGTTTTAAAGCTAATGACAGCTTCTGTGATGCGTGAATTTAAGCTCACAAAGTCTGAAATTTATAAAATGATGATAAATGAATTTTGGGGCATTTAGATACCTGAAGATTTGGAATTTTGAAATGATTACTACAAAGATATATAAAAAATAATTTCAGAACAATTAACAGAAAATTTATGAAATGGTAGTGTCTCAGATAAATATATTCATTTCAACTAAATGAGAAGTTAAATGTAGTATCTGAAGTTTATGGAGCACTAAAAATGATTTACAGGATTTCGCATTTAGAACTTTTAAAGCTATCGACAGTTTCCAGGATGCTTGAGTTTTATCTAGCTTTGCTAGCTAGAAATAAATTCTACAAAAATACAAATACGAAAGATTATTTTCAAAAAATTAAAAGAATAATTATGAAATTGCAGTGTTTTAGATGAGTATATTCAGTGCAATTAAAAGAGATGTTAAATGTAGTATCTGAAATTGGGGGAGCAATAAAAATAATTTATAGGATTTCGTATATTAGAAGTTTTAAAGCTAATGACAATTTCTGTGACTAGTGAGTTTTAAATTACGAAGTTTGAATTTTATAAAATGATGCAAACTAGATTTTAGTGCATTTAGATATTTGAGGATTTGAAATCTTGAAATGATTTACTACAAAGATATATAAAAATATTATTTTAGAACAATTGATAGAAAACTTATGAAATGGTAGTGTCTGAGATGAATATATTCATTTCAACTAAATGAAGAGTTAAATGTAGTATCTGAATTTCATGGAGCACTAAAAATGATTTACAGGATTTCGCATTTTGAACTTTTAAAACTGCTGACAATTTCCGAGATGTGTGAGTTTTAGCTTCAAAAGCGTGAATTTTGGAAAATAATGCAAACCTAAATTTACCGCATTTAGGTATTTCAGAATTTAAAATTTTGAAATAATTTCTACAAAAATACATATAAAAAATATGATTGTCAAAAAAATTAATAGAAATTATGAAATCGCAGTGTTTTAGATAAGTATATTCACTGCAATTAAAAGAAATGTTAAATGTAGTATCTGAAATTGAGGGAGCAATAAAAATAATTTATAGGATTTCGTATATTAAAAGTTTGAAAGCTAATGACAATTTTTGTGACTAGTGAGTTTTAGCTTACGAAGTTTGAATTTTATAAAATGATGCAAACTAGATTTTAGTGCATTTAGATATTTGAGGATTTGAAATTTCGGAATGATTCACCAAAAGTGAACATAAAAAAAAAAGATTATTTTTGAACACTTATTCTCTCTGAAGTCATCATTATCTAAGTTATTTTTCTAAAATAATGATTACAATTAAATCAAATCTTCATGAAAATCAAAATTTTTAACTGATAAAAACTATAGTGTCTCCTTAATAAATAAATAAATACATGAAATATAAACTAAATTTTTATTATAGTAATTTGACCATGAATTTATTTAAGTTGTTTGGTATAAGTTAATTTAGAAAGATTGCTTGTAATATTTCGATACTCATAAACCATTTTTAATTATCGTGTGAGTATAGGTGAACAAATGGGAAAATAGTATCTCTTTAAGCATAGTAGCAATAAAATTATTTTATGGTACTTATAATTAACGAAAAATGCTATTGCAGACAATGATTTATCAAAAAATTGTGTCATAAATGAAGTTTAATATAAATAAGTTTATATAAATATAATAAATATAAATAATATAATATAAATAAGAAGAAATATCAATTTAAAATAAATATAAATTAAAAATAAATAATAATTGTAAAATAAATATAAATTTAAAATAAATATAAAATTTAAAAAAATAATAATTTTAAAATAAATAATAATTTTAAATTAAATTTAAAATTTAAAAAAATTTAAAAAGAGAATTCTAAAACGCTTTTATTGCTTTGTATAATTTTTTGCATCATTTGTTTCAAATGAAATAAATTTAATGTTATATACTGCTGTAATATTTCTTTGTGCTTTTTTAATGAATATTATTGCATCGATTTAAACTTATTATGACATTTAAAAGCAATGCAAATAGTGAAAAAATTTATAATCATTCATTTTTAAAAAGAAGACGTGGTGTTATTAGGAAAAAACAACAAATTCAATTATCAAAAGTAACTTTTTTGTTTGATTGACATGAAAATGATATTACATTTCAGTTTCGCATTTAAATAATTTTCTAAATAAATATATTAGATCCCCCAATTTATTACAGAAACTTTATTTTCTAGAGTTAAGAAACTTTTTGAATTTGATTCATTATTTAATCTCATCAGTGATCCAATGTACTTTTAAAAGAATTTCGTTGCTTTGGTCTCCAAAGATCTAAAATGTAAATTATACTTAAGCTTCTAACATTAGAATGAATAAAAGCGTATTTCCGTTAAAATAAAATGAAAAAGAATTCAACAAATTACAGCGAAGCATGTAAAATTATAAAGAAATTTTGAATAGAAATTAACTAGGAACATATTTCTTCCCTAATTAAAAATCAGTGAAGGATGACGTTTTGTCTCAATATTTAAGCCGTCTATAAAGTTTGACTTATATGGAAAAGAAATTTTTTGTTTTAATTTGAAGTTATTAGCTGAAAAACATTGTCATTTTGTAAAATAAACATTTTCAACATAATTCTGAATAAGGCAAATACTTTTTCTAAACAAATTAGATTTTTTTATAAAAATCGTTACACTCACTTAAAAAGATTCAAGTTTACAAGAAATACGGGAATCATTTTCAACAATAAAAGAAGAATAATTGAAAATATTTTTGATTTATGTAACAAATGTACACACTTGCAGAGAAAGAGTGTTCTAAAATTTCTCCTAGAAACAAACTGCAAAATTTCCAAAATCACAATAACGAACGAAGCCACAACAATGTGAATTTTTGTAATTTCGGCATCTAAACATTACAGAGACAAAATGCCGTTCAGCCGTTTTCAATCCCATAATTTCAGAGGAATTTTTTTGGAAGAGAATAATAAAATACTTTATACAATTAGTCTTATCCTCATAGATAATATCAGCATTGCATGATTCACCTGAATGACAATCTCCGATTTCCATATTTCATATAAGACATTGATATAGCCATTAATTACTAAGACTTATTCACATACATTTTAAAACATTTTAAATTAATTTCGCATGTTTTATTTTAATAATAATTAAATTTTCTAAGTGAATTTCAATCACTTTTACAAAAGTTCTAATATTTTTCCTAATAATTGGATGTCGATAACAATAAAATATTTTAATATTTTTGTTTAAGTCTAAATTATTGATCATTGATAAATTCATCTCAAATTTGATTTTACAGAAGTGTCGTCATTAGTATTTATATAATAGAAATTTTAATTTTTAGAATTTTTTATATTTATAAGCATAGGTTATAAAATATTCTGAAGTTTAAAAATCAGAAACTGACAAAAATAGAAAGCTATTGAATATTTTTTCCATTAGTGTCGTAAAAATGTAGAAATTAACATTTTAAAACAAAAACTAAGCAGTATTATTTATAAATTAAAACATATTGCAATTATAAGAAATTATAGAATGTTAATGAAAAGTTAGCATGTATTATAAATTTGATTCTACGTTTTCGAGGTTTTATTTATATCCATCTTTTTGAAAAAGTTAATTAAAGTAATAAATTAAAAATACTGGAAAGAAATAAGAATGAAAAATATTATTCTGAAAATGGGAATATTACTAAGGCAAACTCAAATATTAATTTTTATAGGAAAATTTTAAATATATAGATTCTATAGAATCATAATAGTTTCTTTGAATTCAGGAATAGTAAAAAAAGTAATTGGTTTCGTGATAAAATTTTATTTGATATTTAAAATATGGAAGTAAATCTCACGGAAGTCGACTGACTTAGCGCAGTACTTTGTATAAGGATTTCCAGTGCGAGTACTGCCAGATTTAATTCTCAGATATTTTTGGTCATTTTTTAAACCCCAATTTGTCTCAACTGAAACGAAAATCCAAAACTTAAAAAATAATAAATATGGAGGAATGAGCTTTTGCAAAAAGCTTCTATCAATACATGAAAAAGGAAAGAAATTCTTCCTAAATAATATCGAACCTAAAATAAAAACCGAAAAATCGTGAAAAATAGAAAGCAAGCAAACAAGTACATTTTTTAGTCTTTTTGAAAATGATAAGAAACAAAACTTTTTTTTATCATTTTCATAATATTAGAATTAAAGTACATTATAAATGTGATTGCGACTCCATTTTACTTAAATACTTCTTATCTGCGTCTTATACATTTACGACTTTTGTTTTGACCACTAGGTGTTTGGTTACAAAATTAGATTTTAAGGCATTTACAAAAGGGATTTTTTTTAAAATTATTTCCTATACTTATTATTAGGTATTGATTTACTTATTAAATTATTGTAGAGTCAGGCATGTTCTCATAATGTGGCATAATTTAAAAAAGCAATGATTTATTATCACTTAAGCCAAACAGCTTAATGAAAAAATGCTTATCAAAAAGAAAACTATCAGATTAATCATTGAGAATAGCTGTGTCTGCATCGAACCTTAACATGCATAATATATTTCTAATAATAATATTTATTTATAATATTTTTATATATTAATTTAAATTCATCATAAGAAATCTCGAGTCAGACTGTATGACTGAAAATGCTTAATTGGAATAATAAATTTGATCTAAGTTTCTGTTTAATAGTAGCTATTAAAGTATCTTAAATCTTTATTTAAAGTATCTTATAATCTTTATTTATCCATTTTAAATAACCCAAGTGAACATAATTATCATAACTTTTCAATGAATATAAAATTATGCCAATAACTTATACATATTAGATTTCAATTCAAAAAATAAACCTTGAATTTCTTTCGACTATTATTAAATGGAAACCAAGTGTAGCAAAATTATTTGTTTTGCGGAAGTTTCTATGATCAGATATTATGAGCACTTGTGATTAGATATTATTAGATTTTATGGCACTTGTATTTGGCACCATTGTTTTTTGGAGTCCTTTGATAATTAATTATAAAAAATGGAGTTTGGAAATTTTTTTATTAGATTTTATGGCACTATTGTATTTTGAAGTCCTTTGATAATTAATTATAAGAAAGAGAGTTTGGACACTTTTTTATTAGATTTTATGGTACTTGTATTTGGCACCATTGTATTTTGGAGTCCTTTGATAATTAATTATAAGAAAGGGAGTTTAGAAACATTTTTATTAGATTTTATGGTACTTGTAATTG
>JAOUZG010047704.1:2079798-2192412 GCA_026289955.1 Argiope argentata | reverse complement strand
AGGGAGTTTAGAAACATTTTTATTAGATTTTATGGTACTTGTAATTGGCACCATTGTATTTTGGAGTCCTTTGATAATTAATTATAAGAAAGGGAGTTTAGAAACTTTTTAACAACAGCACGCATCAAATCGATTTATTCGGAAGAGTTTTCTAACGACTTCAAACAAGTGATTGGAAAGAAAAATCGATTCGCCCCTCCGATTGTCAATGAAAAGAAGAAAAATACCGATTCTGCTGGGAATACACACCCACTCGTTCTTTTCGCAAAGCTTTAAAACTCTGAAAGTACCTGAACATCTGTTTCCTTGAAAAAAAAGCTCAAAAACTTGTGTCGTAAATATTTATCACTCTGCTGACGATTATGTTGTCACCTGCGAAATCAAATGGCTAAATTATTCGAACGAAAGATGCGCGTCGTAATGCGAGTTTCTGTCATTCTTTTTGGACGCTATTTTCTTCCTTTCTTCTTTTCTTCTGAGCACTTTTTTTTTCATTCGTCGGTTTGGTAAAAGAAATTTGTGCGACTGAGTTATTGAAGTAAAAGTTGCACAAAAGTATTATTTTTCAAGCAACGCTTCGAAATTGGTTTCTTAGTTCATTTCGCTTTGTATCTTTTAGGAAATCTTTTACAAAAGATATCAGAGTGTTTTGCAGATTCAGAGGATATGATATATGGGATGTAATTGTTGGTTTTAAGTCTCTTTTAAATTTTTTATCGTACTGAGTTAAATGAATTTCTTTTTTCTTGGCACAAAGGAATTTTTAAGATTCAGCAAAAAGAACAAATTTCGTCTATTATTCCTTTCAGTAGTAGCGTAGAATATTGAGAAATATATCATTTTTTGCGAAAATATTAAATTTCCCTTGAGTGGTGCAATAAAACAAGTTAATCTTTATTTCGAAGTTTTAACGTATGATTTTGCAAAGGTTCTGGCATATAATTTATTTATAAGTGGTACAAAATTGATGTGTGCAAAACGGTGGTTGATTATAGTGATTATTATTGATTATTATTATTACAACTGAAGGAGTGATGCAGTAGCTTCTTCGCCCTACCAACCGGGCTATCCATACCTAGCAGCTAAAACTAATATAAAGGCTAGAAAATTAATTTTTAATTAATTAAAAATACATTAACGAATTAATATTTGAAAAAAATATATGATCAGCAAATGTCTTCCACAACAAGTTGAAAAAAATTACTTGAATGCGATTGTATGAATAAAAAATATTTTATTAACGATTGAATGATTGAACGATATTTTAACTATATATATATATATGTGTGTGTGTGTGTGTGTGTGTGTGTGTGTGTGTGTGTGTGTGTGTGTGTGTGTGTGTGTGTGTGTGTGTGTGTGTGTGTGTGTGTGTGTGTGTGAGAGAGAGAGAGAGAGAGAGAGAGAGAGAGAGAGAGAGAGCTAATAGTAGGAATTGAAAAAAACAAGTAACAGAGAAAAGTGACTTGAACAATCCCCAGATATTTGTTATGATTACCATATTAATCTATCGTTGTAAGTGATGTAAATGAGCATCAATTTCAAAAGAATATAAAATAATGTGTAGATATATCATCTGACATTAACAAAAAGGTTCCTTTATGTAAATTGTTGATCAGATCAATTGAACTCCTTATCTCTGAAAGTACTTACAAAAGTCATCGCTATATAATAAAAAATATTGATTATTTATTTTGGCCTTTAATTTTCTAAAAAAATATTATCACAGAAAGTATAATTTTTTTTCTTATGCTAAAGTCTAATGCTTCCTAGAGTAGATATCAGGACGCACAATTTATATTCAAGGTTTCCAAATTTTGCAGAAATAATTGTTGATTACCATTAAACTGTCTGTGCCTAATCAAATATTATTATTTATATCAGAATAATCTTTTAGGAATCTATTTAATGTTTTGGTATACTAGCACCTTAAATATTTTCATTATCAAATGAAAATGTATCTACATTAACGAAACTGAGTGCTATATCTGCCATGCCCATCAGAAAGTGAAAGTTGTACCGTACTTCCAGAGAAAACAAACTGATCAGTATTTAACTTCCATAGAATATTTAACATAAATGAAATTTTTAATAAAAGAGAAGTAATAAAAATTAGATTTCATAAATAATTTCTCTATATAATAAATTTTTTTTGTTCAAAAGAAGATTATGCAAAATTTCTCTGCACTTAGGAGTTTGTAGTCGTTTATCATTCGTACTTGAAAGAAAGGTTTAAAAATTATAATATTTATACTTTTGAGAAAAAGATCAAATATAAAGAGAAAGATTCTTGCTTGGTATTGTCACACTATCACATCATTTATTATTACAATATCAATAATCAATAGAAAAGTCTTCTAAAAAGGAAAACATTGTCTCACAAATTCTGACTAATAAACATCTGTTTTGAGGTTAAGTATGCTACGGTTGATCACATTGTCGATGGACTGTCATTAAAATGAGTGCAGATTGAACCCTGAAAAAAATACTCTCCTGTATCTAGGTCAAAACATTCATTCGGTTTCCTCATTAAGTCTATTGGATTGCTCTCTAATATAGTACCTTTAGATGCATAGAAAGTTTTACTTACAAACTTTACAAACTTCTACACAGTTCGAAAGTTTAAATACAAATTGTGGAGCAAAAAATTACATTACTTTTTGAACAATGAAGAATATGCTTCAAAAACAAACACTGTGGTACTTTGAACGTAAAAAAAATCAGATCTATTCAACGCATTTATATAATTATATATTAATAATAGATAATATATTAATTATAATTTATATAATTACTAATAGATAGAGAGGAGTAATGATATTTTCATTTGATTGCTCTTTTTATCAAGTATTTGTAGTTACATAGATTGTTTCAAAATTTCACACAGTTCGAAAGTTTAAATACAAATTTGGGTACATAAAATTACATTAAATTTAGAACTAAGATCGAAAAATGTGTAATACACCAAAGGTGAAAGCTAAGATAGTTTAAAAATAAAAGGATATCATATATACTCATTACTTTGGAACCAGATTTCTTATTAATATCAGATGAAATTTTTCAATTCATAATCAATAAACGATAGAGAGGGATAAACATCTTTTCATCTTTTAAATTAGAAACGAATGACTCCTTTCTAAATTTTCTCGAAATACGATTTGTTAACTGATGAAATGGAATTTTAATGAAATAGTTTGAACATGTCTCTACAAATAATAAAAGTGAACATGTGTTTGTCGGTAATCTACAGGGAAAACAGTTGTAACTTTCATATTATAAATTAGAAACGAATGACTCTATTCTAATTTTTCTTGAAATATTTGTCAACTGATAAAAAGGAATTTTAATGAAATAGTTGGAGCATATATCTACAAATAATAAAAGTGAACATGTGTTTATCTGTAATATACAGGGAAAACAGATAAAACTAGTGTTAACCATTTTGTCACAAATATACTTTTTTTTAATTCAGATAAATATGAAGATGGAAAAATCATTTTTAAAACATGTTTTTAATTACTTAAAATTTAAGAAGATATATGGTACTAATGAATTCTAAATGTAATATTGAAAATGCTTCCCATTATTTTAAAACACAGAGATTATCCTATTATCATTTAATTTCATGAATTTTTTTCATTAGTTTAAAATTTATTTTTAATATTTTGCAAAAGTTTTCAACAATTATTTTCTTTGTTGCAGTTAAGCTCAGTACAATTTCATTTTTTAGAGAAGTTATTTATTTATAAAATTTTTCCATTGTTAAAATATACTTATATTATACGGTACTTACTTATTATACCATCCAACTTTATTTGCCAAATTTGAAGTCGTCGCCAATGAGTTGTTACTCCACCAATTATGGCAATCCGTTGATCTTTATCGCAAAATTTAAATTCGTCGTCAATGATTTACTAAACCGTTGGTGATCGTTGGCGGAGATGGTATAATACGTAAGTTCCTATTATACATATATTGCATTATCTTCAAAACAGATTCTCACTTTTCTATAATTAGATATTAAATACTTTTTTAACACTTTTTAAAATACATTTTTCATTTAATATTATTTGATAGAAAAATTTTATTTTAAAGGGGAACAATTGCTAGCCCTAGATTCAAATCCCTATTTTTTGTGAGAAAGAATATAGGAGAAGCGCAACATTAATTTAAAAAGGAAATTAGAGATGCATTAACCAAGAACATTTTCTCAGATTGTGAGGAAGATGATAATTTGTATATGCCATCTTTATTTGACACGTGATTTTATGATCTTCCGAAAATGATTGCTATTCCAATCTTATAAACACAAGGGAGGGGCGTGACGGTAAACATGTTTTGGGAGCTTCAAGTGAACTTTTCACTTTTCATTTATCCGTGGATTGGAAGATCATTTTCGAAGGAAAGATGAAAATAAATATTTTTGACTTAATAAAAACTCAAGTCTATAATTTGAGTAAAGTAAATTCAAGTCTGTAGATTGAGTAAAACCTTAGTTCTGCCTAATCTAGATTATTTTTTCTCTACGACTCTTTTCTTATGTATACGTTACGTTTCGTTATGCGTTTCTTATGTCAAATTAAATCTTGCTCGGTAAATTCACAGAAATGCTGTGGATTCAAAGATTTAGTAAAAAACTTTAATTTTATTATATTTTTTCGTGACATTTTTCATATCTTCCAAATAAATGTCGCCATTTGATGTCCATTAAATAAATTAATATTATAATACTTCATTGCAAATTTATTACAAAATATGCCGCTATTCAAAATATTCCAATTTTAGTGTTATCGAATATAATTTTTTGAAATTCTGAAACATCAAGGGACTTAAATTTTGTCTATTACTCACATAATATAACCCCCTTGAGGCACCTCAAAAAGAGGATGAAATGCTTCCGGCAAGGTGGTTGGATCTCGCTACCCTAATAGATGGGGGTTAAGCTCCTCCAATTGATGACAGTACTTCCTACGGGAGGAGTTGTACCGTGGCCGGTGATGGCCCTTAGGACTCAACCATAGTTACTGGCAGTGTTGCTGCTGTAGCGGTCCGGTCATTCAGTTTTATGGTTTAGTCCATGTACCTAAGGGTGGGTGTGAGAGTCTAATATTATTTACTCACATAATAGAAATGTATCTTGAATTCTTAGTCAAAATAGTACTCAGACATAAACTCTTGGAAAATGTTAATTACCGATATGCTAGCCTCTTCCTTGTCTTACTTGAAAGGGTATCAGAAAACATAACATTCTTGATTCTTCAACCCGTAATATTTTTTCTTATTTGGTATGTTAAAATACTTTTGACACTGACATTGATTTTAGAATACAAATAAATTTTTACTTATTCGACAAATTTGATTTTTTGTACACTTTTTCAACACGTCATCGGCATATTTAATAACTTTTTCTGTAAATAATATATCAATAATCTAAATTAATAGCTTTCGTTGTTATAGAGTTTAGATGAAGAAGACAATATCCGAGTGGAAATTCACTTTTTTTAAAAAAAATTCTCTTTGATAATTACATGAGGAAGCTTGCCATCTAATAGGGATATGCTCTTGCCATCTAATAGGGATATGAAATATTTAATATGCCCATACAAGATGAATTAGAGGTGATAACAGAAAGAACAGCTGAATCCATAATTTTTATGTTCAAAACACGAAAACTTCTAGACCGTAAATTACATTGTTATTAGAAGAACAATTAAATACTGATTATGTAATATCAGTAAGAAACCTTTACCGATTTCGATTTTGCATGATGATTTTTATTCAAATTTATGTTCAGGAATCAGTTTTTTCTTAAAAACAGGCATTAAAAAATATATACTAAGTAATTTTTCAGGATTATCTTCAAAAAAATATATGTAAAATGTTTATTACCTCAAATTAATTTTTGAGTTAGTGCATGAACATTAATGAATATATTTTAATACTTAACCTAAGGAATTTGTTACAAACAGAATTAATATAATTGTAATAAAATTCTAGGCTCAGAGAAAAGCAAATCATTATTGTAAAGAAAGGAAAAATAAGACAGAAAATAGCAAGAAAAATAAAACATTTCTGTCTTATTTTATGCAAAGTACTAGCTTCTTTTCTTCTTGGCGAGAATTCCTGATAAAGTATTGAATTTGAATTTATGAAAATAGAAATAAAGAATCGAAAAAAAGTGAAACTTCCCTTCAAGAATAATCTATTTATAAAGATAATGATCCTGTGAAGACAACAGACAAATAAATTCTTGCATAATGAGTAGTTTGGGGGTATGTTTCAATATATTAACGCTAAAAATCGCGAACGGATACAAAAGTTTTACGAATATTACTTGTTTCAAGCTACCTTTTATTTATTCTTAGATAAAGATACCCGAAAAATAAAATTCAATTCATATTGATTCGTTTGGACTTTTGCGGAGTTGAAAAGGGAAAAAAAAGGAAAGTAATTTTGCAAAACAACGCTTTACTAACGATGCAAAACATTTCTCAAGTTTATGTAAAATTCGCTTTGAAGTGGTACTAAAGCATCTTGAAAGGAAAGAGACTTAAATAAAAAAAGGTGCAAGTTTAGTTTTATTTCGTCTTTAAAAATGCCTTGGGAATCTCGGAAAGGTTATAAGAAAGTTTTTCTAGACGTCGACTTGGTATTTCAAAAGAAAGATTTAATACCTTTTTTTGGTAAAAAATTGCGAAAGCTTACTTGTCATAGGAAAATATTTTGATATGAGGTTTGTTTTAGCAGTACGTTTCTTATTTCTTTTCTATAGAAGATTATTTAAAAATGTTGTAAGCATTTAAAAACGTTGTAAGATATATTTAATCTCTTTCTAACGAAAAAATGTAGAAAATGATATAATGTATCACAAAACCATTTTTCATGTAGGTGAGGCTATATAGAAAGCATTCTTTTCTTAATATGACCGGAGAAAAAAATAGTATTCTTTATTGTATATTTTGTACAAAAATGTGGAATGTACAAAATGATAGAATGTATCATAAAACCATTTTTCAAGTTGGAGAGGCTATATAGAAAGCATTCTTTCTTTAATATGGTCGAAGAAAAAAAATGTATTCTTTATTGTATAGTATGTACTTATAGTATGTATGTATGTATAGTATGTATAAATGTAGATACAAAATGTACAAATGTACAAAACGATAGAATGTATCACAAAACCATTTTTCAAGAAGGTAAGGCTATATAGAAAGCATTCTTTTCTTAATATGGCTTTAGGAAAAAATAGTATGCTTTATTGCATAGGTCAAAAGTTAAGTAAGACAAATTTCAGTAAATTATTAGCCAATTTGCTTGAATATTTCAATATGTATGAGTATTTAAAGAATTAGGCACAGCAACTTTTTTAGGTGCCTAAGAAAAATTGGAAGAAAAAGAGATACAATATTGGTTCATACGACCATTTAAGGTTCAAAATGATTTTTTTTTCATTCGGTAGATTTATTCATGGAAAAAAAAATAACGTGAATAGTTATTTTTTTAAAAAGGGACTAGAACCCCTCATATTTCTAAATTTCACATTAAATTCTTGTTTAAAAGGTTTGTATCAAAATAATATTAGTTGGACTTCAGTTTTGGGTGTGAAATTGTTGTTGGTTCTGTTTAGAATAAGTTTACTAGATCTTTGCTGATAGACGCAAAGTGATTGATGGAATCGGTCAAATGATCATATATCCAAAAGTACACGTTAGAAGCAAGTTGGAAACTGAAAACTCAAAATTAAAATTCTCCCATATGGAGAACTTAAAATTCTTTAAGTGAATATTTGCTTTTAGATGTGTATCATTACATCTAGTACAATGCATTTTTTTGCATCCTAGTATCTGAAACAATTAATTTCTTATCGAAAATTATTAGTTGTTTCGAAAATAGGAAGGTGTCCTCATCTTTCAATAACACACCGATGATGTTTATGCATGCCTTATATAAACTTCCTTTGGTTCTTGAGGAAACCAAATAGTGACTTTTTCTATCTGCTCCAACGTACTCAAATGATTGTGGAACTTTACAGTTGAAAGTTCAATCTGTTATACTAAATGATTGGAACTTTATTCTATGCTTGTCTCTTTCTTGTCCTCAAAATTAATTTGGTCTTCCAAATGAGTAGGGAACAAAATTCCTCTGAATTGAATTCTGTACCTTTTTTATAGTTATCAATCTACAATTAAGTATCTTTTCATAAACCTGACACTCGTTCATTCATTTACGAAAATAAATCAATCAAATATGGTAGGAATGTATAACTTAGCCATCAATCTTAAAATCGTAAAATCACAGAAATATTTTAAAAAGTCACTTTTTTGCAATTAATACTAAAGCCATCAAATATCAGTATCAGTTGTAAAGGATTTAAGATTTTTATTGACTCATGCCTTTTCTCAAGGGTGAATAAAATTAAATCAGGTTTTATTGCTAAATGCACTGCATCAGAGCTGACATGACTGAAGAGGATTCGGATCAAAAAGTTTTTCCAAGTTTTCTTTATCGTTTAGTTAATGAATCTTATTTTACATCAGGAAACTCGCTTCTTTGATTCATTATAATATAATTTGTTTGCAGACGTATTAGATAATAAATATTGATGAATCATTACAAAATATTTTACTGAAGTGTTTATTCATAATAATCTAAATTAATTATTATTTATTAAAATACCCAATAACCTATGAAAAATATTGGTAATTGTAACGATTAAAAACTTTGACAAACTTATAAAAGTAAAAAATACTAATAAATAAGATGCACTTTCTTCATTTTTAGCACAATCGTTAGTTTTTATCAAAAGTAGAGCTTTCAAGATTATTTGAAGAATGGTCTGAAATAATCATAAAAACAAGTCGAAATATTGAAATAAAAATGTTTTGATCTTCTGAAAAATCTTCGTCTTTCTGAAATGAAAAAAAAATTAATTTACATTTTCATAGGCAATATACCGATTTCAATTTTGTTTTACTTTTGCTAGAAATGGTTTGAAATAAGTTTCGTTTTTCTTAAATTATATCGTTCGTCTGAATTTTTTAAATCTATACTGGATACTTTATAAAAAATATGATATTTCATTCGTCAGAAACTATTTTTTTCTTTAAATCGATACGTCATTCGACTTTTTGCAATTTTTTGAATTGGCTATATTTTAAATTTGAAAGAGACTTATCTTTCTTTGCATAAATTGTAAAGAGAAAATTATTAATGCAGTGAAAAATCTTTAGAGAGTCGTTCAGAAATTCACTATTTCTCAAAACTTCATGTCACTGTTTGACATGAGAAAACGTGTTTATAAAACATTTTATCAAATTTTGCTCAACAGCTCTTTCTACCATGTCACACAAACTGTCAGTTTTAGAGATAAAACCTAAGCATCTAAAAATCTATTTAATCTGTTCCCAAGTGAATTCGAGAGCTTTTACGAGATTACCATAAACATTTCTGTTGAACATATTTCTAAAAGAATCAATTGCTTGTACGATTGATTATATAATTCAACTTCTCTGTTTTTATGTTTTCGGTAACAATAAAAAAATCGATAGTCGAATGGAATAAAAAATTAAGATTATAATTTTTGTGCTTTACTTAAAATACAAAAGTTGCTACATTAAACAGTTTTTAAAAACCATTATATTTAATTCCGAATACTAAATACTGAAAAAAATGGCATTATTTTAGTAATTCTTGCATTACTTAGTAATACATGCCTTTTAATAATTTTCTGTCAAAATTATTCAAAATAATAGAAATTTGATGCTTAGCATTTCATTTGATATATGTGATAGGGCCAATTTCCCATATCAAGTATATATCTGATCACATCCTGTATCTGGGTGTGTGCATCAGATAAGGGGATGTGAAACGATTGCATCAGATAAGGGGATGGGAATTCGCTGTATAAGTAAGTAAGTTTTCGCTTCTCCAATTGGTATAATAATGATATAAAGAAGAATTCCATCTACTACTATAAAGGGTCATATTGCTTGGGGGGTAGACTCATAGTCTGTGCCATTACAAAGAATATTTTAAGGCATGTCAGCACTCGATTTGATTGTCACGGCGGTGAAAATTTAGTTTGTTTCGGATGCAGTTTACTCTGAGGGGGATAGGGTGGGAGATAATTGGAACTTGTTTTTTTGTTATTCTATATATTCTGCATATTGTTCTTATAATGAACTCAATAACACAAAATTTATCTTCATAAGTATAAAAAAATAGCGAAAGTCTAGTAAGAAATAGAATGTTTTTTCTTTGTTTTCCCTCCTTCTCCTGGGTGGGCTCCTCATAATTAAGGATGAAATGTTTCCGGCAGGGCGGTTGGATCTCGCCACCCTAGAGGGTGCACAAATAGGTGGGGGTAGGCTCTCCGGAAAGTACTCTCTCCGGGAAGGGTTGTGCAGAGACCGGTGATGGTCATTAAGACTCAACTCTAGTTCCCACCGTTGTTCCCGTTGCAGAAGTCCGATCATTAAGCCTTATGGTATAAATCCGTGTGCCTTCTCGGCAAGTCGGAGAGTTTAGTATGACTTATTTGTTTTCCCTATTTCTTCAAAATATCTAAGACAATTTCTGTCTGATAGAGAAATATGGAAACATTTAAAAACCGTTGTAGGAAAATTGTACCAGAAATGTGATTTGCTTACATCTACTTATGTTTTCAGCCAGTATCTAAACACGAATGAGTAAAATATATTTTTTGAAAACATTGTACAAAAAACATTATATGTGAATTAATAATATGCATTTTATGTAAAAAAATATACAAAAGGACAAAAAGTTTGCAAATATAATCCATTATTTTTCACGGCCATAAATTAAAACATTAGCATCTTTGTTTTGGATAAATTCTCCTTACATTCCAAAATCTTGTAGAAAAATCTCAAACCGTTATTGTTTTAATCTTTTCTAAAATATCTCCATAAAGTAAAAAAGTACTCTCAAACAAATTTGATAATTCTTTTTTATTCCTATTACTGCTATTCACATAGTCTTACTAAGTGCTGTTGATGACAAGATTTAATTTCTATGCAAGGCTCTGGCAAATCCTGAAGTTGTTAGAATCGAATGCAATTACAGCGTTAAGATAAATAACCATTACCATAAATTAATTAGTAGCTAACTATTCTAAGGCACTTAATTATTTGAGATAAACGTTCCAAAGTGCCAATTCGTCTAACAGCGGATAATTTTTTAAAGCTCTGAATGCATTTATGTGCTAAATGGCTAATAAATTTAGCGGCGAATTTTCGTTTGGTCATTTTCCACTTACTGGAGCTCCTGTTAATTCTTTTCGCTTCACTGAAATAATCAATAATTTTTCATCAAATATTTTATATAACTTGTGAGTTTTGACATTGTCATACTTATCACACCCAATCCTCGTCGGGATCTAGCAATTAAGTAAGAAATGAAAAGGAGAAAGATTTGCAGTTCTTCATAAAAAGACAACAAGTAGCAAAAGATTGCATTTGAAATAAATATAAAGAAAGCAGGTAATAAACCAAATGTGTCATTGATTTAGAAGATTATACTAGTATCTTCTAAAAAAATAACTTCTTCTATTTTTACCTAATTTTAGTTTGATTCTTTAATTTTTTTATTATGATTTTACCTCAAAATTTGTATTAAATGATTCATATTTTCAAAACAGTATTATAAAAATTCCAAATGTGGATATACACATAACAATTGATTACTTTAAATAAATTTTTCAAAATATATTCCATTAAATTAAAATTTAAAAATTCACTTTCAGTCATATAGAAATATTAAGATCTATACGAATATAAAATTTCAGTTTTGAGATTGATAAAACTGAAATTGGTTGTCATATTTATCACAACCAGTCCATCCTCGTCGGAATCTATCAGTTAAGTAAGAAATAAAAGGAAGAAAGGTTTTCAGTTCTTCATAAAAAGGCAACAAGTAGCAAAAAATTGCATTTGAAATAAATATAAAGAAAGCAGGTAATAAAACAAAGTGTCATTCATTCGGAAGATTACACTAGTGTCTTCTAAAATAATAATCCCTTCAATTTTTACCTAATTTTAGTACGATTCACTAATTTTTTATTATGATCTTTTTATATATTTATATATTTTTTATTTTTATCTTATATATATATCTTATTTATATTTTTATCTTATATATATATCTTATTTATATTTTTATCTTATATATATATATATATCTTATTTATATTTTTATCTTATATATATATCTAATTTATATTTTTATCTTATAATATTTTTTTATTATTGATTATGATTAAATGATTTATACTTTCAAAACATAATTATAGAAATTCCCTCAGCAGATAGACAAATAACGTTTGATTACTTTAACTGAATTTTTCAAACTATATTCCATTAGAATAAAATTTAAAAATTCCACGTCAGTAATCTAGAAATATTGTAATCTATACGAATATAAAATTTCAGTTTTGAGATTTGTGAAACTGGAATTTCATTTTTCAAAATTGATTTTTGAATATAAGGCGAAATGCATCATTTACATATATATTTGTTTGTGAAATATCTATATACTTTAAAAGCTGATGATTGATATTCTGGAATATTCTTTTGCAATTCATGTTTACTCAACTACATTTCCAGGGTTTTGGGTTTCTAAAATATATTCACCATAATTTTTCATGTTCAAATATTATTCTCCGCTATAACTAATTTATATGCAATATTTATCAGTTTTTGTTTATATTTTTATATGCTGTTAAAGCAGTAATTCTATTTTCTGAGAAAATATTTGATATTTTAAAAGGGAAAAAATATTCTTGCAAATTCAAGATTGAATATTATTTTTCTGACTAAACAAATCTTTCAAGTTTTATATTAAATGTGCTTACTTAAACCTTATTCTTATTCGAAATAAATAAAAACATTTTAAATGAAGTGTTGTTATTTAAATAATATTATATCATGTTTATAACATCGAAACACAAGAGTAATAATAAATACAATGATACTTTCTGCCTAAATTGGTTAAAAACTACCAAAATATATATTCGAATGCTTTTTATAGTTATCCTGGTCTCAATTTGGAATTTTTTAGAAAAGTCAAACTTAATGAAAACTTATTATGTTATTTTCTAACTACGAATAATTATTGTTCTATATACAAACTTAACGAATAGTTACTGTCCTCTATACAATCTTATTAAATTTTAATTCCAATAATCCCTTGTGGTATCTCATTTTTAAAGAGTTGAGTACATAAAGAAAATTCCATGAATTTTAAATTTGAATAAATAGTCATAAAATAATAAAAAAAGCAATTAAGGGAATCTTAAGAGGTTTTAAAGATATTTCTGACAAGAATAATCATTGTTGTAGTAATAATTATAAATGACAGTAACTGAAATAACTATGATTTTATTAGTTTGAAGTAATTATATTTCAGTAGTTTCACTCTATCAATTTAAAATGTAATAAATGTATAGTTAAAAAGTCGTTTTATTTAAATATATTCTATTTTATAACGTACTTTTAATGAAATTAATTTTGTATTGTCATTTTTTTTTTTTCGAATTTCCCCTCTAATTATACTTTTCCAAAATATTCGATTGGTTTAAGTACCACGATTATTAATCTTGCAATGAGAATAAAAGGTTATTAAATAATAGTTAATTTCTCGATTAAATGCCCAATGATCATGTAATATGTTATGAATTCTTAATAGAAAAGTTCTTTCCATTCAGTATTAAAATTATTTTATTTAATTTTGAGAATATGAAAGTAAGAGATTTTAAAATTTTAATAAGTTAAAATTTTTGACAATTTTATTACAAAATTAAAGTTATTATATAATTTTAAGTTAGATCTACTTTTTAAAATTGTTAATTTTTATAGCAAAAAGGAAAACTAGCTTCATTTAAACCCATTGAACATTTTTTTAAAAGATAAAACACTAACATATTTTCAAGATTATAACATATAATCAGCAGAAGAACGTCATTGAATTCCAGATGGTTAATTCAATAATTTTCAAGATGCGAAATTTGATTTCTTTGGTTTGAATACTTAAAAAGTTCAAATGAACCTTTGTTGAAAAAGCCTCCCTTATGTTTCTATTAGAAAAAGTTTTAATTTTTAAGTAATTAAATTATGCATTTAAATAGCATTTTTATTTGAGTTTATTAAAAATCAAATATTGGAGATATTTTAAATTCTAGGTTTAATTTAATTTAACTTTTTTAGGGTTGATTAAAAATTATTTTGATAGCTTAGTACAATTTTAGAAAACTTTCAGCGTTAGGATCAAGGAAAACAAATTAAAGAAACTCATAAAAATTCTAAATTTGTATTAACTTATCATATGCAAATCAAAAAATTTATGAACAATGGGATTATTTGAAAATAATCTACTTTTAAAATAAATAAAGAATATTATAATAAATTTTAAAAAGTACATCAAGAATTATTAAAATTTAAAAATTAAAAATTAAATTTAATAAGCAATAAAAAAGTAACAGATATTGTAGATAATGTGATATTTCTAATAAATATAATATCTAAAAATCAATTAAAACTTAAAAATTGTAAATTTTTAAAAACTTTTCCCAAACTTCAAAAATAAAGAAATAATTTTTATAATACATTAAACTAAATTTAAAAAATAGTGCATAGCTTGTTTTAAATAATACTTATTTAATATAATACTCATAAATACTTTATAATGCTTATTTTAAATAACATTTATTTTTAAATAATACTTATTTAAAAAAATTAAAATAACTAAAATGCTAAATAAAAAAAATTGAAAAAAAAACATTTCTATCTACCATGTATTATCAAAGTTATATATCGGTGAATTAAATCTTTTTTAAAAAAATTTCTATGGAAATCTTTTTTCCCTAAATATCTACGTTTTGTAAAAAAAAATCCACTTGAGGTGCCTATATGTCTCATTCGTTTATGCTAAGTATTTAAAGAATTTCTAAGGTTCTAATAACACGCATAGCTCGTTTCAAAGCATTTCATTTTATAGGTCTAGGAAAACATTAAAAACTCCGAAAACTTCCGTACCCACATTTCAGATATCATAAGAGCCAGACATAAAAGGTTTTTATCCTTATCACTTAAATTCAAATGTCATAAATCAAGCAGCTCTCGAAAACGTCGGGCTGAATCGAATTTTTTCCACATCATTCTGCTCTCCGTCATGTCTTGCTCTTTTCACACATGATAATAGTTATTATCTTTTCACAGCATTTGAATATAATCATTAAATGTGCTTCCAACATCGTTAAAACGCCTTTAAATTTCTTTCAGAATTAAATGTAATGATCAGCGTGGGTCATTATTTTAACGCTAAATTTGAAGTATTTTGATGTTAAATGATAAAGAATTTAAAAGCGTTTTAGGAACTTTTGATCATTTAACTTATTTATTTTTTAATTTCATTTAGTAATGAGTTTTGTCATAATATTGGTCATTCAGAAAAATGTGCAATTATAGCACCTAAAAATGTAATTTGAAACCAAATTCATTAGTTTATTATCAAGAGTAAAATAATCGTTTCGCTCATACTTTATCACAAGCAAAATAATCGTTTCGTTCAAGGTTTCATTATCCTAGTCTTAAAATAATTTCAATTTGTTTCCCAACTTTTAGATTTATAAAGTATATTTTTATATTATATTACAACTTCTGAAATGATTAATCAATTATTTTTTTTAATTGGGCCTTATCAGAGGCTGATGGAAAATGATAAAGGCAATAAAATTATTTAAATTGAAAGTGATTTAATTGTAGAATATTAATAAAATATATCAAGTAATTATCAAAATACTAAATTTTCTAATATCATTTGAGGGAAGGTTTATTGAGTCTTAAACTGGATACTTCCGGAAAACAACAATTAATTTAAATCAGCAGAAACAATCAATTTTGCGGCTAGTTTTTTCTTCTAAAAAATTACAAACCTTTCTAATTTCATGCTTACAAAATTTAGATAATATTTTTCATGTTAAAAATATATAATAAAGCTAACTGTGTGCATACAACGATGTTTAAACTACCATTCTGATATCTCTGTAATGCAGTAAGATAAAGTATTAAAATGGTTTTTATTGCTTAGTATGATGAATTAGATTATAATAATATGACTAGAATTTACATCAAATATTATTTTTTATCATGGTTGCTTACAGAGATAAATCATATTTACTTGCATAAAGAAATTATATTTACTTAAATAAATAAATCATATTTACTTAAATAAAAAAATCGTATTTACTTATATAAATAAATCATGTTTAATTAAATCATATTTACTTACATAAATAAATCGTTTTCTTCACTAGTATATTTTGCATGGTATATAAAATATCATTTCATCGTATATTTTGATAATTTTCTTAAAACATCAAGCATGTTTTAAAGCAGTAATAACAATAAGAGAGGTAGTGGGAATAATTCCAAGAAAAAAACTGAATTTGTAAATTTTTTTCTTCTTTTTAAGTCAAAATAAAATATTTATATGTATGGTTCAAATAAAATATTAATATATAAGATATTGAATTACAAAAGTTGGGTAAAATATTTGCGATCATATATTTTGTATTTTAACCCTCCTACTGTGAGCGCTTTAGAAACAGAAATATGCGAGACTTTAATTTAAATTATTATTTATCGTTAGCAATGTAAAAATATATTACTAATTTTTTTCAAAAAAATGTATTTGTACCCTTCCTTTTCTCATGCTTATTATACGAGATTTCGCATCAGCCTTCCAAACCCCAAAACTGTTCTTTTTGAGATAAGATTCTGTGAGAATTCGCTAAATATTTGTAGTCATCTTCCAAATGGCCTTGAAGATAGTTGAAAGAAAATGTAATCTTTCCACAGAAAAACAAGTTTTCTGTGATATATATTTTTAAAGCAACCGGGTCTCGGAGGCCTAGTGCGCATCCTCCCGGGTTGAAATGGTTTGTTATGAAGTCTTAATCTCATATCTTAGAATTAAAATTTATGAAAACCAAAAATATTTTAGGAAAGTAACTGTATATTCTTAGAAATTTTGATGTTGCAGCAGTCATTAAAATTTGATGTTTCGAGCTAGATAATTTTAGACAGAAGGTATATTTTGTTTAGACATACCTAAGTGACATTTTACACGAAGGTGAAAGAATACAAAGAAATTCTCAATGGATGAATAAGCAAACTTCACAAAAAGTTTCAAATGACCATTGTTAAGGCAAAAATTTAAAGCACCGGAGCAGGTTTATGATTACAGCAGAAGACGAAGTTTACGTGAATAATTAAAACTTCTAAAACAATAGCACTGTTGTCTTTCTCTTAAATTTCAATACTATTAGTGTCAAACTACTGTTATATTTAGTTATAAGAGGCTTTTTTTAAAAAAATAAATATAACTACACTTTCAGCATAATTATTAGTCAGATATAACAATGCTCATTATAATGAGGAAACCAGTCGTGTAAAAACGTAAGAATGAGAATTTAAAATGCTGAAAATAGCTCCAAGTTACAGGAAATAATTGTTTACTGTATGCATGCCTGTGACTGATGTAGAATCCATATTAGTGAGAGAAGCAAGGATATAAAACTTTTACAATTTTTTTTCTTTTAACTCTTTACGAGACTATCTCTTGATAGAGAGAATGACTTTTTCATTAAGAATGCACTTAATAGTAGGAAAAGTGTAAGTTTTTTTTTTCAAATCCCTAACTAGTACTATTTAGGGGTTGCGACGTTCACTCTGTTTATAATGATATCTTACGCAGCCTTTTTTAATTGAACATTTTGAAATCCCCGTGCACTACTAAGTACCACATGGGGCTTACAGAAGTAAACCCATTTCATAAAGACATAACATTCAGAACAGGTACTTACGCTTTACAATCGCTTGCACAACCCGTTTTACAGGGGGGGGGGGTACACATTCAAACATATTGCAAGTAGAACAGATAAAGAGCAACCTTGCCGAACGCACAGATCACATGGAAGAAGCGCTACCTCTGTACCAGGACGTCGGTATTTTACGCAGTTTAATGATTAATTATGTGAATAAACCGCAATAAACCAAGTGAAAGGATATTCGGCTATATCTATTTAGCTTGATTTTAATATGAGATCGATTTCTTCAATTTCTGGTAACTCTCTTATATATAATCAGCAATAACTTTGTTCTCCTTACCAGGAGAGGAAATGTCTGTTGTTGTTGTTACTTATGACACTCACAATTGACAAGCACTCGCTGATACATCAGCAGATATTAAGCTGAAGGTACGGAAGCTCTTGTTTTTGAAGTCTCGCCAACGAGGGCCAAGAGTATGACTTAGCTACACACTCATCAAATTCGCTTGCACAGACCCTTTTTACAAGGGGAGGGCACATGCACACATCTCACAGATAGCACAACCCTGCCCGTACCGGGACTCAAACCCGGGACTCCCAGAACACTAGGAAGAAGCGCTACCTCTGTGCCAGAAAGCCGGCAGGAAATGTCTTTTGGATGTTATTAAGTTGAAACAAAAAAAAATTCGTATAAGTTTTCAGGAAATCTATACAAGCTTTAATTTTATAAGAGATATTATAACTTTATTAACTCTATGAATGTTAAATGTAGATGCAATTAAGTTGATGAGATGGAATCTACCTGTAAAATAGGATAATTTTGGCACATGAGGCAACTTTGCCAGTTATCGAGAAAAAAAGAATTCCAGCTTCCTTATTTAATTTCCTAACAAAATTACAGAGGTGCTAATGATTTCATCGCATGGAGAAGACATTCAATGATAGCATTTGTGTACATTTTGATCCTTATAAGTTATTAACAAATTCTAATTAGCATTTTTGTTTTAACATGCTGAAGAAGTTTCGTTGGTAGTCAAGTTAAGTTATTCGAACAGGCCATTCTATTAAAAATAAATAAATAAGCTAGTTTTACTTAAATAAGCGTATAATTCCATTTCAAAAACACTTTTAGATTTAAGTTTTACATCTAATTTTACTTTAATAATGCAGATTATCGAAGCTCTACCAGAAATCTGGGTAAAAATAACTTTGTCAGTTTAGAATCTTGTCTTTTTCCTGATTTTGTAAATGCCATTTTCAGATCGCATGTTTTTTCCACTTGTTTAGTAATTATTTAACCCCTTGACCGGTTTATTTTCCTTACTATCAATTAAGATGACACCTTCTATTTTGGGAATATTTTCTTATTTTGATTCAAAGGAAATCCATGGAATACTTGGCTTATCTAAGTATTTGAAGTCATTTTACTATTGAATTATAAATGTTATGAATTATTTATTTTTTGTTTACAACTATCAAGATTCGATAAATCGATGCACGTAAGGCATACGGGCAAACCGGTTAAGGGGTTAAGATGCCAAAATGTATTAGGATCAGATTGGGAAGTTCATGGTATTGAAATTATGATGATACCACGCTGCAATTCGCTGTATCTATTGCGGTAAATAAAGAAATGACTAATGAACAAACATTGGAAAGTTAAATATCCTTTGAAGAATGTTAATATGAAATGTAAATAAATTTTATAATATTCGATGAAAGTTTTAACATCTTTGAAAGCCAAATATCTTGAATTAAAGAAACCAAAATGTCACCCTTTTTTAACAATGGTCAGGAAAATGAGATCCCTGGACAAGCTTTTACTTCTGCAAGGATCGCACAGGATTAGATATATTTTAATGCTCTTCCTGGAAGATTTCTTAAGTTCTATGGTGATGCAGATTCTATCGTTTTTCAATTAATGGTTAAGACTTATCCCTTTCAATTACTTCTACAGAAAATCCCATTCATTAAATGCTCTTGGAAGTCATGAGCTTGTTTTCAACACTTTTTATATTCTTGAACTTTGAATAATGTTAAATACAGTAGACTTACTCAATTTCAAGATATACACTGCATAACAAATTGATTCCCCATTTTTCCAATGACTATTGCAAGATTTTACACATCAACCGATATATCTTCTCGTTACTTTTTATATAAGTAATCATATCCGAGGAAATTTTTATGGTTAAAATTATAGTCTAAAAAGTGATAGTAAATTCAGTTATATTAGTATGCTAAACATATTTTAAATACCTCATTTCAAAAGTCAGGGCATAAAATCATGAAGGCTTTTTGTAACTTAAAAGTTTTTGATTATTTAGAGGCAAAAATCAAATTTATTTGATTGTCATTAAATTTTCTCCCTGCATTTTTAACCTGAATTCTACAAAAGTTTTCATTGTTAATGCAGAATTTTATGTATTTTATAATAATATGCATAGTTGATTTATATTATTGTCAAAATTTTTATATCAGTATCAAAGACATCTTGTTAAAATCTTAACTAATATATAAATTACCATCAATTTATTAAAACTATGTTTAACGTATATCATTTTGAAATCAGACAACTGAAAGTAAAGAAATATAATTTGTATTCCCAATCATTAACAAGGAAGACATTGAAGCAATAAAAAATTAAACAATTCACTTTTAAAAGCTATCGCATTAATGCATCAGGGCTCAAAAATGCAAAACATAAAGAGTTATATGATTTTTTTTCCATTTTAAAAGACAACTATTTGCCAATTACTGTGGAAAATATACAAAGATGAGAGCCTTTTTCTACTTCACTGCTTATCAAAGCCAACTCCCTGTGAAGCTTGATCTAAGATTAACATCATCATTTTTGAAATATTACATTTATTTTTCAAGCCTTAGTGACTTAAGTACATTTTTGTTATGAAAAAATAGAAAAAAAAATTAATGATTAAAAATATTTAAAATTAGTCCAGCTAACTAGGCCGCCTCCTATTCAATTACATATCAAAACAGCTTGTATAAAAATAATGTAAGGACTTAATCACATTACTGACTTGCAGAAATATATCAAAATTTGGTTAGATAATTTTTATTCAAGTGTGTCATTTTGACTCACCACAAACTCTATTTTGGTACAGGTCTTGTATTTTTGAGTCCTGATCAGACGATCACCTGAATTGGCTCCGTATGTATAATCGTCTGCTTCCCGCTATTGGATAGCCATTTGACCTCAGGTGTCAAAGTTAATTAATCGCCTCAGGTTTATCTTTAGCAGTTGTCTTTCGTTTTTGATAATCTGAAGATGAGAAGCCACCAAAACATTGCGATCACATTATCCAATCATAATCTAACGAGACAAAATCACAACAGAAAAGTAAACTATACATATTGATATTTCATTTTACCTGCTCAGATGACCGAACCGGGTTTTCGTGTTCTTTTTACTCAGTTCAATATCAGATATATGGCTCAATATCATATCAGTTCAATATTAGATATATGGCTCAGTATCGAATCAGTTCAATATTAGATATATGGCTCAATATCAGATCAGTTCAATATTAGATATATGGCACAATATCAGATCAGTTCAATATCAAATATATTTATTTCGTATATTTTCTTAAATTTTCATGCATAAATGCATTCTAGTTCATTTACACAAAGTTTTGATTATAACTAAAAAGTAAGCTTCAACTACTTTAAACAAGCAAAGAGATCAAAATAACTGCACACATAGACGGATAACAATCTTAAAGAATTGTTTAAAAAATTAAATGAAAAACTGGCCTAAGAAAAAATTTCTAAATAAACTTGTGATGCATTTCATTTCATTAAAACACTTCAGGAAACTATTTAGAGTCCGGAAAGTTTTAAAAATAATACCAAGTTCTGCTTTTTCCTTAAAGCATCAAATGCAAAGAATTTACAATCGTAAACAACTAAATGTTATCCAAAAGAATCTCGAAATTCCTATCCGACAAAACACAACATAGGTTTTAGAATTCTGTAACAGACCAAGATATTTCATTTATTTGTCGTTCTATTCCGTGGAATTCACAATTCACTAAAGACTACTGGAAAAGAAAGAACTTTTTGTTCCCAAGAAATAAGAAAAAAAACTTTTTGCGTATTATTGCTTCAAAAGTCGTGCAATATTTGTTCTTTCTCTGTTTTTACTCAGCAAATCTCAAGTCAAATGTCAAAACAAGACTAATATTGACTTTCTTTAAAGCAGCTCCGTTTTACGACAAATCCCATATCCCGTTTTTCTCCATTTTACCTGGATTTGATCTCCTAATATACATACATTTGCATGCGGTGTTACGCATGACAAATTTGCAGAATACATTTGTTGTTCCCCGTTTGTATAAATGTTTTCGAGTTGTATATATTTCAAAGCAGTTGCAGAAGGAATGATTAGAATTTCTTGCTCGTTTTCTCATTCTTTTCATATAACGGTGTTTTGGCATTTCTCTCAGGAATTTTAAAGAACGTTACACTTTAAGCCAAGTTTACTTCAAGCAGTTTTTCTCCTCATAAGAATGCTTTTCTGACACGATACTGTATTTGAAAGGAATGTTTTCGCAACAGTAAGGAAATACGTCTTAGTATTGCAAAGTATGCAGCGCTGGGGATGCTTGTTTGGCATACCTCATTTGCACTTTAACAGTTGGGTGATTTTTGGTTCTTGAGAAACAATTTTCCGTTTTCACGTCAAGTTAGTTTTTTTTCTGTGTATTTTTTTGTTGCTTCTTGCCATAGAAACCTATACATCCTTAATTAATTTTCTGACAAAAAAATTTTAAGGTGTGGTAGCTGTTCTATTATTTCATTTGATCTAAAAAATATTACCAAATTAGCGTATTTTTGAAAAAGGAGAAAAATTACATGTACTTTTGGTCAAAATAATTTTGGATCACCTAGATGCAAGTTAAAATGAAATTCTCTCAGCTGTATTTTTAGAAAATAAGTCGCATCTTGAAGAGAAATTGGCCTGCATTCGTATTTAACCTGGTAGAGTTGGAAAAATATCGAAAAGTTGGTTTAAAAAATGAGCTTTTGCTGTATTGCTCAGTACTGTATTATAATGTGAGAGTGCATTATTTCACTTTTTGAAGAATATATTTATGCTACTTGATAACTTTGGAGGGATATTTACTTTTGCATATTTCTTATGTATATAAATACAGAACTCGGCAAAATCGAATGTAATAACATTTTCTAAAGGGAACAGTTTCTTCATAATATGCTTTTGAAAAATTTCATAACGCTTGATATAATGCGCATAATGCATACTTATTGCATATTATATTTTTAATGCTGAATGTTGCTTTTCTAGCAAGACCATTGCATAGAACAAGTCATGATGCAGCACATTTCTATTTACTACTTAACCATGGTGGTTCCTGAAATGTTTACATAATAATGCATGGAGCTACTATTTAGTGCTGAATGTTGCTTTTCTAGCAATATCACTGCATAGAACAAGTCATAATGCAACGCATTCCTATTTAATACTTAACCATGGTGGTTCCTGAAATGTTTGCATAATAATTCACGAAGCTACTATTTAAGGCTGAATGTTGCTTTTCCAGCAAGACCACTGCATAGAACAAGTCATGATGCAGCACATTCCTATTTACTACTTAACCATGGTGGTTCCTGAAATGTTTGCATAATAATGCATGAAGCTACTATTCACGGTAGCTACTATCCACGGAGAAATATTCTATTCAGCATGAATTTGTAAACACCCTTACAAAAAAATGAACTTTTAAAGTAAAATCTGTACTTAATTATCTTGAGTTACATTTATTATCTTATACAATCTTATTTCAGTGTATTTTTCTACTGGATTGAGATCTAATCTATTCATTTGGAATTCTTAAAATATTGTTACGTTTTTAGCGTAGCGGGTTCGGATTGAATGGACTTTATATGAGGACAGCACAAACAAATTTATTTACAGCTATTTACAGGTATATACAGGATGACTTGGGAAAAGTAAAACTTCAGAAAACACAGTCCAGCAATAATCAGTCACTTACAGCGTAAATACAAGTCTTACGCACAATAAACACGGTTTGCAGAACAGCTATAGTATAGCACAGCAACAGTCAATCACAGCGAGCTCAATAACACAGCGTTAACAGCAAACGCAAAAACAGCTCAAGCGAAAAGCTACAAGTAAGCGAAACGCTTCTCTTCTCAAAGAGCGAGATCCACTTTGAGCGATCGACTGCCAGGAAGAGGCAACCCACCTCTTATATAGTCGGGCGAAAGCGTGGCCGTGCTACGGCGGAAGTTCCGAGAGGCTTCCGCGGTAAGGGAGAAAAACCTCGGCGCAGCCAGACTTCTCTCGGGGTTTCTCGCCAAGTCAACCCGGCTGGCGCGGAGTATCCCGTGACGCGCGGCTAGCGTTTTCACCTTTGGCGTGCGTTTTGCTCGCTCGTAACAATATTATATAATGAAGACAGAACGTCACATGTGAATAATTATTTTGATTGATTTATTAGAACCATTTAAACCTGTACGCTTAAGGAAGAAAATGTAACATTAATTTTTATTCTAATTTAATTACAACGTAAAAAATTTGACCACATCCCTTTACTTTAGGAGTGAAAGGCTTAACAATACTGACAAGCTTATACTTTTAACATTAATCAGTGTTCTGTCATTACGAATCATAAGTACGTATTTTTCACACAATTACGACAGAATTAAATATTATTTTAGTTATAATAATTTGAACACGTTTTTATTATAAGAATATAGTTGTATCGCTTTATTTTTTTAAGTCTGTCTTTTATGACAATAAAGAATGTTAAAAATATGAAAAACTAAAACAATCGATCTTTTCTTTTACTTAGGTTTCAATTAATAGATTACTAATAAATTCATATAAACATTTGATAATTTTTTTAAAAAAATTTTTATTTTAATATATCATTAAGAGAATTACTAGCAATCGTGTGTAAACCAATAATTTTTAGGGATTTTTATTTCTTTCTTCAGTAATTTTTTTTCACATCATGATTTACTATACGAACAATTAAAAAACAATTTCTGAAAGCAAATTTTTAAGGAAATGCCATAATTTTTTTTAATTCATCTACATCAAATATTAAACTTCAGTTTTACCTTTCCCCTTATATTTTTATAATGATAGAATTTTACATGAATAAATCATTTCCAAATGCTTTTTGTTTACTGAGGTTCTCATACATTACGACTGCAATAAATTTTTCAAAATTTCATAGAAAAATCAGAGTTCTAAAATTGAAGCAAAAACTGTAATTTTAATGTTGTCAGTATGTAAAATTCGGTGTAATGATAATTTAATTTTTAATTGAATAGTTTGATATTGCATGTTCTAATGCATTTGTAAAGTATTATAAAACTATGATGAACGATTAAAATTTGCAATACTTTCAAGAATTTTATTAATTTCATTCTAAGAAAAGTTATTGTTGAATCTTGTTGATCTTTTTAGAGATTCAGAAGAACGCAAGAATTTTTCACAACAATTGCAAAGAATTTGTGTAGACAATGAATGACTTTATTTTGAATATCCATGTTTGTAGTTTATTTATTATCCATAATTTTAAATAATAATGAATTTTTAAACCAGTTTTCCTCAAACTCAATTGGAGATCTCTAATTTGGAATCACAATATAAATTTCCTAATAACTGAGTTTTGGAAAACTTAAAATAGCATATTTTTACTCCAAACTCATGAATGTATAAAATTTCGAAAGTGCTGCACATCAAAAAGCGAACGAAAAATTTATTATAAAATAGTATCATTACGACCTAAAATCCTTCCTTTTCGAACTTTGTGTTAACTCAAATATCCTATGAAAAACAGCAGTAATAATAGACAGATTCAAGGTTTTCCTAGGTATTTGATAATAGTAATGTTGATTAATTAACGGTTCCATCGCCGATGACGGGACCTACATCTAGATAATATAATGCTCTTGATGGTATTGGTTTTGTATCGGTCTTTCTGAATGTTTTTATATGGGGCAATTCAAGCATGCAGATTTCCTGAATCCTAAAGCTGAGTGAGTAATTGTTTGCGCATACAAACGTTAAATACTCCAAGCTAATTAAAAGTTTGTAAAAACTTCATATGATTATAAATATGAAACGCATAATTGCTCCCATTTGGGCAATCATTTGAAATCGCAATACTCTATCACATAATAATTGTTGCTCAAAATATAATTGAATAGTCATTTTATAAACAAATGGTATATAAACTGTAGAAATGTTTTGATTTATGAAAGGTTTATTGTGATAAATTGCAATTCCGTCCACAAATGTTATCACTCAGTAGTTATTCCTAATTATATTCCTATGAAATCCTTTTATAATAAAAGGGGCTCTTTTTTATTCTGTAATTCTGTTTGAGGCTGTTATTTATGGCACTTTTTAAACCCGCTGACAGATCGGTATCAGCGATTTAAATCGCTCTCTCGTTTTTCAACAGTGCCAACTGGGGCCGAGAATATGACTTAGCTACACACACGTCACAACCTTTTTTATGGGATGGACTTTATTCTGCCTTTTCATTCATTTATCCACAGGCCGTAATTTAGATCTGGAACAGAGAGTGATCTCTTCTGACCCAATACCCCGAGTGGTATTACTCTCGGCATAAGGGGCCTTGTGACCACGACAGATTCAACGAGTGCCAGCTACCACAAACTCGGAGAATCTTCGGTCAGAGAGGGTCGATTTTGCAACCTAAGGAATACGAGTCCGACGCTTTACCAACAATGCTAACTCAGCACTTTTCATAATTTTATTTAAGAATAATGCATCGATTTTATTTATTTATATTTGGAAGGTTAGAGGGTATCGGTGAATTTATAGTAAATATATTAACGATTACTTTACAAATACAGTGTTAAATTTTCATCAAAAAATAATGTAAGCAACAGAAAACCAATAACTCTTATCTATGAGGAGATCACACTAGAAAAAAGAAAAACATGTTTTCATCCTAAGAAAATGAAAAGTCTTCCCTCTATAAATTCAAGTTTTTAGAAAATTTTAGATTACAAACATACCAATATATAAATGAAGATTTATTTAATTATTTTATAAAGAAGTCAACATTTTGTGACTCCTGATTTCTTGTCTTCCGGTGTAAAAGTATATGTATATCTTCACTTCACCCTATTGAGAAATTTTTATATCATAACTAATGATAAAAAATTTTAAAGATAAATCCTTATCTTAAACAATACATGAATTACAGCTAAGTAGCATTTATTATTTATAAAAGATTAAAAGCAAATAAATCGTTCAGTTAAAGAGATGTATTTTCAATTTAAATAATTTTAAAACAATATCCTGTGAAATATAAGCATCAAAACAAATAAATTAATCTCGTAAAGAGAAAAGACTGGCCTTGAACAACATACTATTTCAGAAAAATCAGCAAAATCGTAGTATCTCATAAACAATTGAGAACTTTATCATTTCGAAAAACTTAAATAACAAGATCAGATTTTTACTTCATTATATTTTCCTAATCCAGATAAAAAAAACAATCAAATTTTTCTTGAATTTCTTCCTCTAAAAAATTTTTGGCTTTACAAGTAACCTTGTTTACAATATGAGATTTGGATTAATAACTAGTGAAGTAAATAAAATTTGTCAAGTAGCATTGTTTAATTTACAAATTCTATTTTATTTTAATTTACAAATGCTATTTTTTAAAATTTACAAATGCAATATTTTTAATTTGTAAATGCTCTTTTATTTTAATTTGTAAATGCTATTTTATTTTAATTTACAAATGCTATTTTACTTTAATTTACAAGTTCTATTTTATTTTAATTTACAAATGCTATTATTAAATCTGGTCAATTTACAGCTTTAAAGTACTACAAATGCAACTACGAATGCGAGATAACATCTTACAGCATTAAATTTTCCTTGGGGGAGAATGTTGGGGATAAGAGAGAATGTACCAGCGCCCAATCAAATTTAAAATGGGTGGAAGTGAAGATTGAAAGCATGAGAAATTCCGGCGGATACGAATTAGTTGGGAGGAAGTGGCTTGCTAATCAACTCAAAAGATTCGAGACTAAAATAGTCTTTTTTTCCCTTTGTAGCAGATGCGAGGGAAAAAAACTTTATCTAAAAGTAAGTTTCTTTCTTTATTATTTAAAGTTTACTTTTTGATACTTATAGAAGGCTTGGTTATGGAATTTTTGGTAGGGTTTTTTTTTGCGCTTTTAAAGTTGCTGGAATTATACCCGCCTTTTTACTAAGTAGTATAAAAAGAATAAAAAAAGAAAATATTGTAAGTGTCAAGTAATACGAGATCGAAATTATGACGAACCTCCTCGTTCCAGATTTCTTTGAGTCCAAAAAATTAGTTTTTGAAATTTCGTCTGTATGTAAACATGATAATTCAAAAATCATTTGAACGAGACAATAAAATTTCCAATTTGTAGATTTCTATCAAATTTTGAACGAAATTCATTCGCCGAAGTTTTTTCTGTTCGGCTGTGCGAATGCAAGCTGACAAGATTAAATAAAATAAGAAAATAGCCATAAAAATAACAAAATAATTATTCAAATTTAGCATCTAAAATGTCTATTAAATCCAATTTGGATTCAAATCTATGAAGGGGTTGACCATCAATCAATTTGTATTTTCAAATGCATGTAAACGCTATGACACAAAAATGCAGTGGCTTAGATGAATTATATCTGGTAAGTTATATTTTGACTACAAATATAACTCTCTGTCAGATTTTGGTTTCAATGGGTGATAAAAAAGGCGAACAAAATTCATATTCGGTTTTCTGATAATTATGTATCAACTGCATTGCAATGACTAATATTCGATTATGATAACCAAATATCGCACACTAATAAGTTCTTTAATAATCATTGTTTGCTAATAGCTTGCAGTTAATGGTATACAAGCGCCAATTTTCATAACTAGACAAAGAAACACACAGCTTTTATTTGCGGGATGTCCGAGCACTCGTGGCGTTCAAGACATTACTCAAGGCACATAATTTTATGTGGAAGGGGAAGGGGAATAACACCTTTTCGAGAAAGCATGTGAGGCAGTCTCGGGGAGACCATTTCCAATGGTTTCGACTTGAAAAAGCAAGATGGTATCTATTAAATCGGTTGCCAATATTCAGTATACATAAATTATTATTAAAAGCTATTTCAGGTTGGCATTAGCAGCATTTGTTTCATTGCACCATCAAACGAACTTGATTTTATAAAATTTCCTTTTTTTTTTCGAAAATAAATGAAACAATTTATTTTCGAAAACAAGAATCCACAATAAATTTAAAAGTATACAAGAGTAACATTTATGTTCAAGAATCCACAACAAATTCAGGTTGAAATGGGATTAATACAATATATTTTTTTATCTTCGTGGTTTTCAAAGTTCTTTAGCTTTAAAATTGACTTTTAAGTTTTTGTATATATCATACATATAACGATCTAGCATATTTAGATTTAGTGTCTTTATTCGTTTTCAGTTTCTTTTGAAAAACACCTTCCAATTGAAAGTCTGGGAAGTTTTTATATTCTATGAGAACTGATAATTATTTTTTTATGTTATTGCTCAAAAAAGTGATTTTATTGAAATTAACAATAAGTTATATTCACATTCACTCCTTTTACATCTGAAATTAAGCTCAATTCAGAATCCCTAACTTTCCATTTTAAAGCAAAACTTCTACTATTTTGGGGCGGACTTTCCAGTTTTGATTCACTGTCAGATGACAAGGATGACACCTGAGTTAGCGTTTTTCCCTCTTTAAACAAGGCCATCACACCAGTGGAAGGGTGGAGTCGACGTTCACCAATCACGACGGACACAATGATTCTTCATAGTAGCAGGAATTTTACCAGCAGGCCATTGCAGTTTTTCCTCCATTTGGAATCTGGCGACCAAGACAAACTACAATAAGGTATCAATAATTCAGATAAAATTCATATTACAGCAAACGCACTCTGAGACCTCAGGGATTCGATCATCTGCTTTAATTTACGATTAGAGAAAAAAGATCCCATAATGAATCTGGTTTGAAACTTATGGTTCCTTTTGACCGCTCACGTCCACTCCTTCACTTTCAATTCCATTCGTTCTTGATGCGAAATATTATTTTCCCAAAAAGAACCATATTATGATTCCTTCTTCCGAAGCCCTATAATAAATCATTTTCTCCATGTCAAATACTTCTTTCTGGTCCATTAAATTCTTGCTTAAATCCATATCACTCATATTAATTGCATTTTTATTTGGTTATTTTTATTTTTGTCTATTTTTTCATTCCTCTCTCATTCGCATAGTTGGTGTTTCTGATAAATCTATTCTTATTTAAAACAGCAATTAACAGATAATATAAAAAAATTAAGTCAATTCCTACTAAGGCCAACAAAGAAAAAAATTATTTTGGTTAATTTTTTTATTAAATAATTCCAACTGTTATTGTTCTCATATTCCGTTTTACAAGGAAGAAGTATTGCAGAAGCCTGTGATGGTAAGAACCCCTGAGCGTCCGATCTCAGAAGTCTGACTTTTAGCTCAAACACGACACAAACCCTTTTTAAAGCAAGGTCTTCATTCATTCATCAACAGATCATAATTTAGATCTGGAAAGGAGAATGATCTCCTCTAATCCCGTACCCAGAAGGGTATTACTCTCGACACGGAGGTCTTTGTGACCACGACAGATTTATCGTCCAACACACAAAAATATGGAGGGTCTCAGGCTTGCGGATTCGAACTCGCAGCCCAAGGGATGTGAATAAAATGCCCATGCTAATAATTACAATTGCTATAAATATTTGATCAAAAAATTATACTAGCTATGATTATCCAAGGACAATTGAGGATTCAGCGCCAATTGAGGCAATCCAAAAAGCGTGAATTTTCTACGGCAGTTGGGGTAACACAATACAGATTAAATTTTTTAAAATTTCTTTATTCTGTATTATTTTAATTTAAAAATATTTCAAAATGAGTCCGAAAAAATGATTAATTAACAATGTATAATTTGAATGCATCAATCATTAAGGAAATAAACAGAATCGTTTGAAATAATCGCCCCAAAACATATAAAGCTTAACCTCATTGGCGTGGGGGGATAATAAACTGATTTCATTACTTATTTGGCTGTGGAGAAATGAATATCTATGGTGAGAAAGTTAGTTTTTAATTAATTAATAAAAAACTAATGAATTAATATTTATAAAACTGTATTAACATCAAATGCCATCCACTACAAGTTTTAAAAAATTTACTTCAACTTGATTGGATAAATAAAAAAATATTTTATTGATTGAAAATTTGAACAAGGTATATATATTTGGAAAGAGTGTGAGCTAATAGTAGAAATTAAATCAATGAATGAAAAATCAAGCTTTTGTTATTAATAAGCCCAAATCAATCTCCGTCGTTTAAACCAATTACAAAATGTAAAAGCTTAAAGCTGTGCTAAAAGTAAATCGATTATTCATTTAAAATTTAATTGCGAAAAACAAATTAATTTGCTTTTAATACCAAAAAGAAAAACAGAATCTTAATAGCATTTAAAATTTCATCGTGTCTTTGACTTCCATTAAAAATCTTTTTTCTTGCTGTCCAACCTGAAGTATTGAAAAGAATTCAAATTACGATTCTTCATTTTTTATTAATACTAATTTTTAATTAAGTAGATATAGAAAATTAAAATTTTCTAATTTATTTTGTATTTTCTAATATGCATTTTCAGCTCTTGAAGAAAACCTTCAAATCCACGTGCAGCTTGAAACGGGAAAAAAAATTACTTTCCCATTATAATTTGCTTAATCAAATCCTGAAACAATCTTCAGTAAAATCGAACTTAAATTACTCTCCGGAAGATTTCGTTATTTCAGAAATAATTAGAGTTTCGAACTCTCGGAAGTTTTACAGCATAGGAAATTCTTCGTTCGTTTGTGGTGCTCTTCAATTAATATATTACAAATCTATTTTTAAGAATAGAGAAATTCGTTTTCAATTCTTTTTCCAAAGGTATGTGTTTTAAAGTGTAAAGCTGCTTGACTTTGAAATAAATTCACGTTTTTATTCAAAATAAAAAAAATGCAATTTCCCATTTTATTACAATTTAGTGATGCAGTAAACAAGTTGTCAATTCAAATCCTTTACCTTTATTTCGGCAACATTCCTATTTGCTCAAAGCTTTGTTTACTTACTGAAATACTAATTAAATTTAATCAGATTAAAATCTCCAGATATTGTATTCAAATGCCTTTTTGCTTATTTTTATAATTTTTTAACCCTTCGCAATCCGAAAAATAATTAGAGGCAAAATTATTCACCTAACACAAAGATTTGTTTATTGCTATGAAAAATATGTATGCATAATTTTTTAAATCGAACTTCTTTGAAAAATTAATCTACATCTCTTAACCATCATGTAAGCGTTTTTTAACAATTAAATTTGAAAAAGGAATAAATAAAATGTAAAATGTTGCACCGTTTTGAATGGTGCCTCAGAGGCACCATCGGAATGCGAAGGGTTAATATAGGTGATTATTTTCCTTGTTTAAGATCTGAACATTGGAATAATTAAATACAAATTAGGAATTTATTGATGAATTATATATATATATATATATATATATATATATATATATATATATATATATATATATATATAGTAAAAATAAGAAGTTAATATAAGTAAAAAGAATAATAAAAGAATATCAAGGTGTTTCTGAATCCCTAACTGAGGATGACCCATCAGAAAGTTTTCAGGCCTGATTCCTTTTTTTTTTATTCTTTTTGACTATATGAACTTAATATTTTTACTAATTAGTTTAAGTTCATTTGTGTAACAGCTGTATTAGCACTCTCTAAATATAATGCCGCCAGCATCCTGGCACAGAGGTAGCGTGTCTTCCCCGTGATCAGGGACTCTCGTATTTACGTCCCGGTCAGGGTATGTGAGCTCTTCTGCTTACTCTCTGTGATGTGTATGAATGAGCCCCCTTTTAAAAAGAGACTGCGCAGGAAATGTGCTGATTGTGTAGTTAAGACATACTCTTGGCCCTAGTTGGCACTACTTAAAACAAGAGGCGCACCCTCGGCTTAAAATCGCTGACTGAGTCAACGAGGTTGTCCAAGGCAAGTGCCATCAGTAACAACAACAAATATAATGCCTCTTTTTAATATATTGGTTCAGAATTAATTGTTTAAATTAAGTTTCCTTAAGATGACTTTTTGGGGCAATTTCTTATATCCATATATATTGTCTCAATAATAATTTGTGTAAATTTTTTAGGCTATTTGCTACAAATTAGTTTCAAAGAATCTGATACTTTTCTTTTTTGTATATCGTTAAAATAAGTACTACGTTCTGAAAGTTTATAAAAAAAAGTCCGAAAATATTTCTATTCTTGAATATTTACATTGAGTATATTGAAAAAAAAAACATCTTTCAAACTAAAACATATATTTAAGTGGAGAAAATGGTTTAAAGTTTGGAAAAATGGATTTTTTTGGGTGAAAAGACGGATAAAGCAAAAAATTTCTAGTTTAGATATTTATCAAATTGTTTGCTTAAAGTTTGCAGATATCTTTAAAAATATATTATCTAGCTCATGAACTAAAACTTAAGTTGCATTTCTGTGCATTCTTTAATTTTTTGGGTTAGATTGATGAAAAACATGGATATTTTTATTTTTCCCATTTTGAAGATTTAAAAGAATAATAAAATATTTCTAAATTATTAGATTTCTTACTCTCTTTCTCAGGCACTCTAGATCATATTAAGAAATTTTAATACCAAAATGAAATAAAAATATAATATTTTAATTAGTTAATTATATTAGATTAGATTTTAAATGAAAATCCTATTGAGTTTTGATTCATCGTTAATTTCAAACAAATTATTCATATTCATTCGCAATTTTACAGCCTTACATGAAAAGTTTTATCCTCAAAATATTAACCAAAGTAAATGTTTTGATTTTATCTTTGAAAATAGCTACTGGATTAATTAATTCTTTTGTAAGACGCTGGAACTGAATTATATTCTTAGCTTTACTGTAAAGGCAATAAGTATTCAATAAAGAGTTAGATATGAAACTTGGTTACTCTTCTAATTTGATCAAGCTGAATATCTACATGAGGTATGAAAATTATTATTAAAAATATAATTAGAGAAATATTATTCCACTTTTCAATCTGAAGGATGATGCCGAAAAGGAGGATGAAAAATCCTCCTTTTCGGAATTTTTAAATATAATTGTTTGCATTATAAACTACCCTTGTTTAAAAGTTTAATATCGTGTGTGTGTGTGTGTGTGTGTGTATGCGTGGGTGCGCGTGGGTGTGTCATCATCGGAGATAGCATGAGTAAATTTTTTAAAAAGTAGGAAGAGGGTGACTTCGAAAAACAGAAACTCTCCACAAAGTTCAAAAAAATTGTAGAAAAATTCACTAGCAGATTCAAATTCTCAGCATTATTTCTTAAATAACTATGGTATGTTATTTTCGGTTGTCTCTTAAAGTTTACGAAGTATTCGAACGCGTTTCAAATATTTCGTTTCGCGTATGAGAAAAATTCAGGAATACCTTTCAAATCTTTCATAAGCGTGAAGCACACCAACCTTTTTCCCAACACAAATAAAGTTTGTGATTGATTACCTACTCACAACTGAAACAGAATTGAGCGAGGAATTCGAGCTCAAGTTTCAAAAAGGAAGGTAATAAAGAAGTTTTTGAATTAAATAATGAACAATAAATATGATTAATATGACTTGGTTCAAAGTAATTATCATTTAAGCTGTAAAATGCTTTGACACCAAAAGAAACGGGGAAAAAAATGACCTGATTGCTTTTTGACCTAAAATCTTTGGAAAAGATTTGTATCAATATTTGATTTAGTATCTGGAAACGCTTTGATGCTATTTGACATTAAATACAGGGATTTAGAATTTCAGATTTTTAATCAGTCTTTTAATAGAGAAGAAAATGTTTTAGATGCTCTTTTAATAAAGAAAAAAAGAAATGGAATACTTCAAAACTATTTGAGTGTCTGATTTTAAAAGCAATAAATAAAAGTAGTACAGGTAACAATATTCGACCTAATTACTTTTTTTTCTAATTCTAATGCAATTTTATAAATCCTAGGTATGCCTATTTTATACCCTTCTTAATATAATTTACTCGAGAATATTAAATTAAGTTTAGAGCTACATTTATTAATAATTGTGATTTCCAAGCTGTAGAATTATTAGTATTAATATATATATGAAAAACAAGATTAGGTGAATATTATAAAACAAATGGAAATTACACATACATTGGCAGTTAAAACTGATTGTATTATAAATACACTGATAAATTAACACTCTTAATAAATAAATTGAAATTTGAAAAAAACATCTTCATACTAATCATAATGGAAAATTACCTTTCTACAAAATTTTGACTCGTTTTTATGTGATCAACAAAACATGTATCGTTGAAAAATAACGAGTCATGCAATTCCCTATTTTAGATTTGACAATCTAAGGAGTCGAGGGTTTTTATTGTTAATACAATATTTAACATATTGTTACTCGTTTTTTTTAAAAAAAAACTTCGAAGAAGTCTATGAATTAATTAACTTGAGAGGGGGGGTAACAATGCACGAATTTTGGCATTATATTGAATCTAATTGGTGTTTTCATCATTCATCTTTTTATCATCTCATATTATTATTAATTTGTGAAAATAAATATATTTTACATGTGTTATTTTTTGACATAAACTAAGTTATTGTTATTCCTATGTGGAATCAACCAGAAAGTCATCGGTTGTGAATGCATTGATAAATGAAGTTAATCTTTTGCTGGTGTTTTTAAAGAAAACACAGTTTGTAAATAAGGAATAAAATCAAACTGAAATTTCATTGAAAAACGGTTACTTAAATTTTATTGGCATTTAAATAGATGCATAAAATATTATGTTACATTTCAAGGAGCTTTTGTATGACTCCCAAGGTCTAGTTAATCTATCCGTTCGAAATAATTATTTAGATATTAAATGAAAACATAATATAAAACAAAGTCAACTTTTACTAAGTCAACAAAGAAATTTTTTTAACTTAGTTACTTCTTATTAAATAATTACAATTAATACAAATAATTATTCAAAAAATTATTGATTTTTGCAAGAATTTTTTCTCACAATATTCACTTTCGCATGAAAAATACAAAAATCCTTGCATTTTATCAATTAAGCTACTGCCTGTTGACTTCGAATTCCCTTACAACCTGCTAAAACTCTATTTAAAGCATTAAAAATTGAATTAATTGAATTAATGGCTTAGTAATTGAAAAACTGTATTAATATCAAATGTCATCCACTACAAGTTTAAAAAATGTACTTGAACTTGATTGGATGAGTGAAAAGTATTTTATTAACCGTTGAAAATTTGAACAAAATATATATAGGGGGAGTGTGAACTAATTGCAAGAATTGAAAGAAGATTGATACATGCAAAAACGTTGAAATGTTGGTTTGATTAGAGTGTAGTAAATAGAAATATGAATAATTTTATGATTTAGAAATTAAAACACATCCCCAGGAACTCAGTTCACTTTGCTACAAGATTTTCGGTTACTTTTTTGAATTCATGCGTTTCATCATATACGATAATCAAATTTTATTTTTCTTTGTTAGTTTTTATTTCTTAGTTTAGTATACTTACACACCATTTGGAAAAAACCCAAAGACTATTTTTGAACAGACCTCGAACTTTCAACTCTAGATCGGATAACATTGGTACCGGCAACACTTTTTTCAATTTCTGCACCACACCAACCAGAAGCATCCAGCTCGGATGAATCCAGCATTCACTACATTCGCTTTCTCATTTATGTTGTTGTTACTCATGGCACTTGGCTATGAACGAGCCCACTGCTGATACAGCAGCAGATTTCAGCCGAAAGGAGCGTCTCTTGTTTTTGAAGTAGCGCCAACTAAGGCCAAGAGTACGACTTAGCTACACACTCATCACATATGCTTGCACAGCCCTTTTTACAGGGGGGCACAATCACACATCTCACAGAGAGCGCACAGAACCACCTTGCCCGAACCGGGACTCCCAAAACACGAGGAAGACGCGCTACCTCTGTGCCGGAAAGCCAGCTTATTTGGTAGTTCTTTGGCCGAATCGGGTTTTAAGCTTGAAACTGTCCAGTTCCAATCCAGAAACCTTACAACCGAATCACCACAATCCTTTTCTTTAGCATAGCATAAGGTTCAAATTTGCAGGCCTTTGATTACTCGCTTACGTTTATTCTATTGTCTAATCATCCGCTACATGCTACTTTCTTTATAGATTTTTTAAACAATCTTAATTTTTGTAACATTCTTAAAAAATTCAGTGTCATAATTTATCATTAACTTTTGCTACAATTGTAATATTTTTTTGAATAAAAATAATTTGAGAGTCAAATTTCAGGTAAAATTGTGCTCAAAATCAAAACTTTTGCAATGACTTTTACATATTCATCACACAAATTTTGTAAGTTATAAAAAAAAATAACCTAACTTAAAAGTTTCCTATGTTAATAAGAAATAATAAACCAATTTCTGCGAAGGCTATCAAAGACTCCTGACTGTCAGGAGAATAAAAATAGAATGAGTTAAATAACTCGCATGAAAGGGCAATGGTATCAGAAATAGCTGACACGGGTCATAGATATGCCATCAATTATTGGATAAAGAAAGATATAGAATTGGTTTGATGTGATTTCATGGTGCAGGAGCCAAATTTGGTTTTGCTACGTCAAAGATATGGAATGGTAAAGAATTGGGAAAAGTCCTACGAGAAATTTAGAAGGAAATCAAATGAAAATATTTGAATGAAATATTTTCATAACTAAATGTAGATGCAAATGTTTAAAGATTGGAAGGAAAATAAATTTCTTCTAACTCGCAGAGTTTCAATAGCAATTTTTTGGAAAGAAAATTGCTTTTTGTACTATTATTTCCTATAGAGAATTGATGATGAGGGTCTCGTTTCCTCTTTACAACGAAAAGGTTGGGGGTGCAGTAGCTTCTGAGGGTATGGTATATATATATATATATATATGTATACATGGTATACAATCTTGAGTTTTCTGACTGAGAGGTCTGATTTCTAGCTCATACGTAGGTGATACACACTTTTAACATTCGCTTTCATAGGGGGCACATTCTCAAACCTCACAAATAGAACACAGAAGAAAAACCATGCCCTGACCGGGACTCGAACCCGGGACGCCCACATAACGAGAAGGGAGTGCTTCCTCTGTGGCAGGACACCTGTTTCAAAAAGAATTTAAAAGGTTAATTAAAAAATCTGAAAGAATTTAAAAGGTTAATTCACAAGCTACAAAATAAGACATATTTAATTCAGTTCTATAAGTTTAGCTGCTAATAACTCCAAATTTAGGGATGTTATTTAATTATAATCTTCCATTAATTTATTTATTTCAAAGGCTTCTGAATATTTTTTTGAAATATTTTTAATGAACAGAACAAATGGTATGTTCTGATACTAAATTGTTGAATTACTTTGGGAACAAAATTACTTATTCGAATGAATAAAACGTATCCCTTCATACGTTTTAAATTCTACTTCTGACCGCACTAATTCCAGCTTTGTTATTAGCACCTTAAAACAGCTCAATTTTTGAATTCACCTCAAACGAAAAATAATTTCAAATAAGTGATATTAGTGAGTAATATTTTATTCCGTCTTTGTATTTGCCTTAAGGCTCTCAGAAATAAATCTAAATACATTATTATAATTGAAGCCATTTGTCTTGTTTATTAAACAAATGCCCAAGCACAATAAATATTTAAAATTTATAAAAATAAAAGATTATTAAAAATCTAATATGGACAAAAATAGACATATTCGAATTAATAAAACGTATCCTTCATATACGTTTTAAATTTTACTTCTGGCCAGCACTGATTCCAGCCTCGATATTAACATCTTAGAATTGAGCTTATTTTCTGAATTCTCCTAAAATGAAAAAAAAAAAATTATTTCGAATAAGTAATATTAGTGAGTAAGATTTTATTCCGTTATTTATCTTGAGGTTCTCATAAATAAATCTAAATATATTATTATTACAAATGCCCAAGTACAATAAATATTTAAACTTTATTAAAATAAAAGACAATAAAAAGTCTAATATGGAAGGAAATAGACATATTCGAATTAATAAAACGTATCCCTTCATACGTTTCAAATTTTACTTCTTACCGGTACTAATGCCAACCTTGATATTAGCATCTTAAAACGGCTCATTTTCTGAATTCACCTCAAATGAAAAATCATTCCAAATAAATAATATTAGGGAGTAAGATTTTATTCCGTTATTTGTCTTGAGGCTCTCATAAATAAATCTAAATATATTATTATTACAAATGCCCAAGTAAAATAAATATTTAAACTTTATTAAAATAAAAGACTATAAAAAGTCTAATATGGACAAAAATAGGTATATTCGAATTAATAAAACGTATCCCTTCATATCCATTTTAAATTTTACTTCTGGACAGCACTGATTCCAGCCTTTATATTAACATCTTAGAACAGAGCTTATTTTCCGAATTCTCCTCAAATGAAAAATCATTTCAAATAATTAATATTAACGAGTAAGATTTTATTATGTTATTTGTCTTGAGGCTCTCATAAATAAATTTAAATATATTATTATTGCAAATTCCCAAGTACAATAAATATTTAAACTTTATTAAAATAAAAGACGATAAAAAATCTAAGATGGTCGAAAATAGCCATTTTCGAATACATAAAACGTATCCCTTCATATACGTTTTTAAATTTTACTTCTGGCCAGCAATGCTTCCAGCCTTGATATTAACATCTCAGAACTGAGTTCATTTTCCGAATTCACCTAAAATGAAAAATCATTTCGAATAAGTAATATTAGTGAGTAAGATTTTATTCCGCTAATTGTCTTGAGGATCTTCTAAATAAATCTAAATATATTATTATTATTGAAGCATTTCATCATTTTTTGCTAAACAAATGCCCAAGTACAATAAATATTTAAAATAAATTAAAATAAAAAAACGATAAAAATCTAAAATGGCCGAAAATAGACATCTGAAGATGCTACGGTGTGGGTAAATCAGCTTTCCTGCTTCAACGTCTTACACTTGAGGCCATATAGTAACCTTTGAAAGCATTTCTAACTAATAAATCCTCCCGTTTGTAGTAATAATATTAAGAAAGGAAAAGGTTTATTTTTTTAAACAAAATTTTTACCTGTCTACTTGGATTTGTTTTGTGAAGAAAATTGGTACGTTACTTAAGTACCAGAGCTATAGCACTTTAGCTCAATCGTAATTTCTACTTTAACGACAATAGATAAATGTAGATACATCAGAAGCATGATATGAATACGGAGAGGGGGGAGCCATCAGTCAAAAAGATAAATAATCATATTGGAAACACAATTGTAGCTTGATATGGATTTCAGTGAGATTTTAATGGCCCCGGAACAAAATCCCTTTTTCATTTCAAAATAGTTTACTGCTATTAGCTAAAGTAGTTTATTATTAGTAAGAGGAAGGAGCCATTTTGTACTTGTAAATAAAATTGTTCTTAATATTGTTGCTAATAAATAGAAATGAGATCGAAAAGGAAAGGGAAGATCAAAAAAATTCTTAAAAAATAAGTAATTCAGTTTTAATTGTTTGGAATGTTTGAGATGAAATAAATTATTGAGTGAAAATAATAAAGATCTTTTTTATTTTACTTTTTTGGTTTAATATAAAATTAATGGCAATTTATAGGAAGCATCTTCATTGCACTTTTATATAATTATTTAATTTGAATAAATAAATTTTTATTAAACACTACTTCATTCATTATTTTTAATAGTTTGTGGACGATACATATTTAAATTAGAGACATATCTTCTTTAAATTTCCAACTGATCTGAAGGCATTATTGCTTGCTCATCAAAATGTCAATAGTTATTTAAAATCTGAAATCATTATTCGTTATGAGCATTGTGTTAACTTTACATTTTCAGAAATAGAATACTAATATCGAAATAAAAATAAATCTACAAGGGTTTAACAGATGGTATATGTCCAAAAAAGGAAGAGTAACTTAGGATTTTATTCCTAATCCAGAAATAAAAATAAGAAGATACCATACACTGGTAATCCAAATTATATCAGAACACGGGACATCCCCTGCATATTTCCAAAGATTTAGAAGAATGCAGGAAAATAGATGCATTTGTGGAGAAATCAGTACTGTTTACCACCATTTAAAAAAATACACAAAAATCTCCGATCATAGAAAACACCTTTAAGTTGAAAATAATGACTGGAGTTCGGTTCTGAGGGTGCCAGGTAATCTTAGGACTCTGATGGACGTGATGTCTAAAATAGTCAGTTTTTTGCCAGCTGTTTGAAAGTTTGTAGAGGAGGAAGTGGTCAGTATTTGACCACTTTGGGGCCAATTATCTCGAAGAGAATATGAGTTTGACAGATTCGGTCAAGATAAGGATGGACATTGCTACAGTCCACAGTCGGTCACAACAAATCCTGTCGATACTGCTACGTTCAGTGGTGGCGGGGAGGTCGGCTGTACTGAAGCAGAAGGAGTAATATCGAAATATTGTCTAAAAAATTTAAGGTAAGAGTGCATATGATTCATCATTAAAAAAAGTTTGTTAATAAAATAATTTTAAAATATCATCAAATGCAGCTAAATTTGCATTTAAATTGAAAATTTTTAGTTTTATCTTTTCTTATTTATTACAAAAAATATATATAAACATAGAGATGGAATAATTCAGGAAGTCATTTATCTGCAAATTGGCAGTACTGAAAATGCTGGCATCTTACAGAAATATAAGTATGAACTACACAATGAAATCAAAAGCAGAAAGCAAATAGTCTTAATTTAAATTTCATAATTTCCTTATTGTCATGGAAGAATTGAATGATTTAAGTATTTCGTACTTCTCTGAAAAGAACTCTAGACTTGTATTGAAGGGAATCGCGCCCTTTTTAATAATATGTTCTTATCGCTTTGTGTTTAGATTATTACTATACTATATATTTTACGTGCATGCTTCCATTTATTAAATTCTTATTCTTATTTTCTTCATTCTTATTTCCTCTAAACAGAACAGATGAAAGTGCATGCTTATTTTACGTGCATGCTTCTATTTATTAAATTCTTATTCTTATTTCTATTTATTAAATTCTAATTCTTATTCTTATCATGATTGTTAAATTCTAGTTCTAATTCTTATTCTTATTCTTACTTCTATTTATTAAATTCTAATTCTTATTCTTATTCTTACTTCTATTTATTAAATTATAATTCTAATTCTTATTCTTACTTCTATTTATTAAATTCTAATACTTATTCTTATTATGAACGTGCATGCTTATTTTACGTGCATGCTTCTATTTATTAAATTCTTATTCTTATTTCTTCTAAACATAACAGATGAATAAATATCTCATTGGCCTTTTATTTCTTAAATTCAATAGTTTTAAAAATAGGTTCGTTATATTTCTTGTTCATCTCTAAGGAGGATGAGAGTGGTCTCATTAGGTAGTCATTTCTGAGAGTAAAAACTACTCTCATAATGTAAATGCATTCATTCTCAAATTAAAAATTGTTTGTGTATACGGTGAGTTTTAATTATCTACAATTTTGAACTTAAATTGCTTTTGTGTATGAATAAATTTAAGTACAAATCTTTCCTTCGTTGATAAGAACATAAAATAAGAATCTACGGGATTTATTTCTTGTTTTCAAAGTCAGAACTTTCAGAGATAACTAATATAACAACGCTGCGTATAACAATAATACCTCTTAAAATCATTCTAAGAGTCATAAAAACTTTTAAATTTCCTTGTTTGATTATTTGCCATAACTCTAAATGGTTTTAGTAGGTTTTCGTATTTTAAAAGGTAACAGTATTGATGTATTTTCATCTTAATTATATCAATTTTTAACAATAAAATTGTCATTTCCGGCTCAATATGAAGGTTTGATAGACGTATTAAAAGCATTTGAAAATGATATAAAATAACTTTCTTTAATAGAATCTCTTCTTGAATTTATTTGTAGAGAAATCTAATTGTTTCTACAAGTTGTTTCTAGTCATATCTGTAGGTACCAGGAATTTTCAGAATTTGATTATAAGTTAATCATTTAATTTAGTAGGATCTTGAAATTTTGCATTTGGCTCCATTTGGTTTGGATTAGTTTAGTTGCATTAATGTTCCGTTTTAAAGAAACACTGAGGCTATTTTGGGACGGACCTCGAAATTTCGAACAGTGGTTAAAGAACGGAGATGACACCTGAATGAGGCCCCATCTCCAAACTTTCACACCACATCAACGGGAGAAAGTTTGGCCCCGAAGAATTTAATGTGTACCAGGCCGACAACGACAGTTCTTCGATGGAATTGAGTCTGGAACATAAAAAATTTCGGTTCCAATGCCAAGACCTTACCACACGAAAAAAAAAACTTTATAGGAATAACTTGACTTGGTAGACTCGAAAGGGAGAGTCATTAATGTCTAAGCTTATAGCTAGGCTATTTTAATATTTAATGACACAATTTTTTTCTATGTCCTTGGAAATTGTTTCATCTTCATTTTTGTTGTCATCCAGCTACATGAGTCCAAGCTGTTCTTGAAATTGAAGAGAAGTACCGCATTGAATAGCCTTGCCCAATTTCAATTTTCTTCCAATGTAATTTACATGAGTTACCCTTATGAGACGCATAAGAAAGACAGTATTTCATTAATTAACAACATAAATATTGGATCTTAAACCAGAAAGGAAAGAATAATCTCTATTTTTTTAAGTAAAAGATCAAGGGTATGAGCAACCAATGAAATGCAAGAATTACAGTGAAAGAAAGAAACATATTTTACTAAGGTAACATAAAATATCTACGGTATCAAAATATCTACAATCGGATTCTTTTGATCATTTTAATAATCCTACCAAAAAATCCAAAATTATTATGATTTCTTATTCTTACCTATTTTTTCTGTATATTCCAATAATTTATTATTTTACACATTATTTTATTTACTTTGGGTTTGTTTATTTTACGTGCATGCTTCTACGAACATCAAACTGTTACAGCTTTTTTTTTATATCAAAATGCTGTAGTCTCTAAATGCCAGGTTTTCCTGCAAAATTTTATAAGAATAACGAGGTATACTGATATAAAAGATTTAATCTTTTTAATTTGACATTATATATTAATTTTGTATGAAAATAAAATACCGTGTGTCTGGATTAAATGAATTTCACATTGTTACTTCACGTCTTTTATGCATACTGTTCGACTCATTTATGATGAAAACAGTCGTACATAAATATTTGTTTGAATATACATAAAAATAAATTAAAATTAAATAAGAATTATTTTCTTTTGCGTATGTTTTGCTCTGTTCTTTACTTTTTAAAGCTGAGTATGTATATAATTTTAATTTTGCATAGAAAGTGAGATATGTGTTAATTCCTTGTTTGACTTTCTCCTTTAACATTAAATCTCTAATTGGCCAAGCATTCATCAAATATTACGAAACTCAAACACTCGTTGAATTTCCCAAATCCAAGTAATTCCTTAACAATTGCGAAATTACACTCTTAAATTGTGGAGGCAACTCATCTCGACAAGAGAAAAATGCTTTCCTTGCTGCATAGGCGCATTTTGAAGTCTCACGGAGAAGTTTCGTAACTTGAAACATAATAGCACTCCAAACAATTTTCAGTTAGTAGCAAACCTAAGTAAAATGTCCTTTCAAACAACTTGCATATCTTCATCCCAAACAATTGGGAGAACCATGACAAGATGAATGAATTGCTGATGCTTTAAAAATGAATGTAGCAGTAGGAAGGGAAATTAAACTGACATCTTACCGTTCTGCTAACTCATTGAATTGCTGCAATAGATGTCACTGGTGCAGGTAACTCAAGGTCGTTCTTACTCCACCCTCAATGCGTTTTAATAAAAGTGTCTGGGCATCAGCTGTCACAAGAGTTATTTTGTCTTTTATCTAACGTTGCTCCAAGAGCAAAATGAGTTGTGCGTGCTGTCATAATTTGGTGCATAGTGACAGTTTAAATTCTCAAATTTTGTGTCTTATCGTGTGAGAGAAAATAACGTGCGATGTTTTGACGTTGGAAATTACTGACACGGACTTTATCATAAGCATAAATGAAATATTTAAAAAATAGTAAAGTAGAAATATTATAACAATGCTTTAACATTTTCCTCATCTTATTATATGATATTTAATTTTAAAATGAGTCTGTTATATGATGATTCAGACAATTCTAGAGGTACTCTCGTTCAATGAAATTTTAAGACATTTTGTTTTCATAAGAAAACTAAAAAATGAAAAATCTTTTTATTAAAGTAAATTATAAAACTTTGATAATGAGTCATATATCTGCTCATTAAAAGTGTGAACAAAGATTTAATTGAGAACCAAGGCATATATAAATTACTGACACGGACTTTACCATAGGCATAAATGAAATATAAAAAATAGCGAAATAGAGATATTATAAAAATGCTTTAACATTTTCCTCACCTTATTATATAGCATTTAATTTTAAAATTATTCTGTTATATGATGAATCAGACAATTCTAGAGGTACTCTCATTCAATGAAATTGGTTTCAGACTTTGTTTTCATAAGAAAACTGAAAAATGAAAAGTCTCTTTATTAAAGTAAGTTATAAAACTTGCAGAATGAGTCATATATCTACTCATTAAAAGAGTGAATAAAGATTTAAGGGAAAAACAAAGGATATGGAAATTACTGACACGGACTTTACCATTAGCATAAACGAAATATTAAAAAAAATAGTGAAGTAGAAATATTATAACAATGCTTTTACATTTTCCTCATCTTATTATATGATATTTAATTTTAAAATTAGTCTGTTATATGATGATTCGGTCAATTCTAAGGGCGTTCTCGTTCAATGAAATTTTCAGACATTTTGTTTTCCTTAGAAAACTAAAAAAAGTCTTTTTATTAGAATAAATTATAAAACTTGTAAAAGGAGTCATATATCTTCTCATTAAAAGTGTAAATAAAGATTTAATTGAGAATCAAAGGATATTTATTTAATTATTTGTCAAAATAAATAGTAAAAGTAAATAACTTGTGTGAATTAAAAATTACTACAAAATTTCAACAAAATTCAAAGAGTGTGATTAATACATTTTTTTTTATTTTGACATGAATTTGATTATTTTATCAACTCACAATGAACAGTTTCATACAATGAATATCCAGTTGTTTTCAAAATACTGATAAAGAGAACATCGAATTACTATAAATAATGGTAAAGAGGAGCATAATGGATTAAAATGGAGGCATCAACAACGCATCGACCACCATCATCGTTGCCCTAATAACATGAAGTATAAATTAAAAAAAGAAAATATAATTTATTATAAATAATTTTTCACGAAAAATAGTCAACTTTTAAATCAAAACCTAAAATAACGTAACAGAAAAAAATTATGAATTCATTTAATTATAATTTTCATTTAGTGATTCAGAATATTCTCATTATAAATTAATCAAGATCTAAATATTTATGTTTGATCCACTATTGAAAATATTCAATTTGTGGGTATGTAAGTGAAATTAATTTAGTGATATATAATTGGAATAGTTGAATCTTTATTCGGCTATAAAATTGAATACCAAGACTTCAAAATATTTTCTTAAACAAAGCATAGAATTTCTAATGTTTATTTGAAAGATATGTTTAAATTTTCCTTTAATATTATTGTGTATAGCTTCAGAAGTCAGATTTTCTTACTTTTAGTTTCATAAAAGCAGATTTCATTTTAATAAAATCGAATTTAATAATCCCAATACGAATATTTATTTCCAATGTTTTCCAGAAATTAGGTAATTAAATAATATAACAAACAACAAAAAATTTCACAACCATAATTTTTTATTGAAGCAAATACTTACGATATTTAATAAATAAAAGAAATCTACAATTGGATTATCTTAAAACCCCCTTGAAGAATTGTTTTAACAAGTATAAAATGTGACATTATTGATCCACCAATCCAAAGGGCCGGAATAACCTGGTTGGTAGAACGTTAGCTTCACATCCCTTGGGCTGTGAGTTCGAAATCGGCAGCCGAAGACTCTCCGTGTGTGTGTGGAGGCTGGCGCATGTTAAGTCTGATGTGGTCTCAGACCCCTACATATCGACAGTTATACCTCTGCAGGTACTGGGTCAAAGGGTCACACTGGGGTATGATGGGTTGTTCTCTGTTCTAGATATAATTTGCGATTTGTAGATGAATGAACCAAATGCAGGAATGAAATCCGCTCTGTAAAAAACGGCTTGTTACGTGTGTGAGCTATAATTTAGCCTTCTATCCTCCTGTACGCAAAGAAGAATCTATATGAATATGGATTTTACAGATATAATTCAAATTCAGCAGAAGTTTGATATCTTTTAATTGTGCAGACCCAACATTTTGATATATTGCATAAACTTATCACCCCTTTTTAACAAACATCGTATTTGTGTAAAATAGAGAAGGGTGTCAGGTGATTAGAACTTTCCATGAGTTTATTGAATTTTATTTTATAATTGCATATTCTATTTAATAAATTATATTTCGTTTATCCACAAATATGCTATTTTAATTTCTAAAAATATTTAACCCTTAAAGAATGCCTGCGTCCTGGCATAGAGGTAGCGCGTCTTCCTCTTGATTGGGTGACCTGGGTTCGAGTTCCGGTTCGGGCGTAGCTGTTCTCCTGTGTTCTATCTGTAAGACCATGCGTCACTATGTAAAAAGGGGTTGTACAAGCGAATGTGATGAGTGAATAGCAAAATCGTACTTTCGGCCCTTGTTGGCGCTGCTACAAACAAGATACGGCCTAAATAGTTGACTACCTCAGCGAACTTGTGCTATAAGAAACAACAGCAACACTTTTATAAGAATAAACGATTATATTTGGTATTTTAAGTATCTGAATCTGTTGTTGTTGTTACTTATCACACTTGCCATATTGGACAAGCCGTCCGCTGATATAGTAGCAGATTTAAGCCGAATGAAGCGTCTCTAGTTTTTGAAGCAGGGCCAAGAGTACGACTTAGCTACACACTAACCATATTCGCTTGCACAGCCCCTTTTCTAGGGGGGCACATTCACACATCTCACAGACAGCACACAGAAGAACAGCCATGCCCGAAAACCGGGACTCCCAGAACGCGAGGAAGATTCGCTACCTCTGCGCCAGAAAGCTGGCGTATCTGAATCTTTCTTCAGTTAATCTTCTTTAAAAAGACGCTCCATTTTTTATTAATTCCTTATTCATCAAAGAACTATTAAGAGTGGAAATAGTTTATAAAGATTTGCTGAATTATTTACCTTATTGGAGACAAAAATATTGTTTTAGAGATTTTATAAGATTTTAAAATGCATGTATATAAAATATAAAGACAAAATAATGATGCTTAATCATTTAACTGTGCATTACGCCTGCAAGAAATGAAGAAACACATATTATTACTTACTATTTTTCAGTTTTATTTCATTTCCTCAGATGTACTGCAAATACCTTGGTTTTATTTTTGACCGTCTCATTTAGCTAATTCTCCTAAAACATCTAAATTCATTGCTTAAAAAATCAATAGTTTAAATTTTATATAACGTCGAAATATAACCAAAATGGCTGAATTAAATTTTCAAACGTCAATTAAAATTACAATTCTGAGATTTTTATCCCATTGGGACTCAAGAAAAATGTATAAAGGATTAAATAATTCTATTAGTTCAATTCTACATAGTTTTTATATTGCCCCCGCAGTTGCTTAAAATCTATATTTTGTAACTGATATTAATGGAAAAATTGTTTTTAAAAAGGTTAAAGCCGAGTTATGAAATAAAATTATTTAATAAAGTAATTGCAATCGTTTGAAAATGGTGCATTATCAAAGCTATTTCCCAATAGTATTTAATAATCAAATTTTTAAAATCGAATTATTAATTCTACAAAGCTATTAAAATAAATTAATTTCAAAAAGGAAAAAATTAATAAATTAATGTATACATCCTTTCTAAGCATAGTTTTGGAGGTCAGTAAAAATACTCCATTCAACTTTTGAACTAAAATTAAGTAGTTTCAAATAAGATCTTTCTCCTAATTAAAAATTTGCTAATTTTTCTCTCTTACACTTTCTTTATCTGTATTTTAATAAGCGTTTGAATATTTTTAAATGTCTCTTAAGCGTCTGTTAAAAGCAATTGTAATTTCAATTTTTTTACGAAACTTTTGAATTTTTATTTATTTAATTTCATTAAATTTTTATTTAATGATTCTATTTTGAAGGACATGTTTAGAACATAATGCTTTTTTAATTTTCTCTTTATGCAGATAACATTATGTGTCGTAACATAATGGTTTGCAAAATAAATGTTTAATAAAAAAGAAAAGAAATATTGTTTTGAATAAAACATTTTAAGGTAATCAATTCAATTCATTATTTTTTTTAATTTAATGCCTGCTTTAAAATAATCCAATGTTTTTAAACCGCAAAGGAAAATCTGTATACTCATTGCTATTAAAAAAATTCATGCTAGTATCTTTCAAATGAATTATGTAATATTAAAATATTCAGCTATCTGGTTGATACTAACTGAATCTAAGAATATGCTACAGAAATTAGAGCTCAAGTTTATATCTCAGCACTAGGATACAAAACAGCCGGCGTCCTGGCATAAAGGTAGCCGTCTTTCTCGTGATCTAGGCTTCCCGGTTCGGGTATGGTTGTTCTTCTGTGTTCTATCTGTAAGGTGGGTGAATGTACCCCCCTCCCCTGTAAAAGGTGACTGTACAAGTGAATAAGATGAGAGAATAATAAAAGTCGTACTCTTGGCCTTAGTTGGCTCTGCTGCAATTTAAGATGCGCTGATTAGGCTTAAATCGCTGACTACTTTAGTGAGCTTACTCATTTCAGGTGCCAAAAGAAACAACAGCAACAGTATTCAAAAGTGAATCAGCATTAATTATATTTGAATTACATGTAAATTAACTTAGAAAATAATCCTTTTTAAATATTTTTAGGGTTTTATGCAAATATTATTTTTATTTATAATAATTTACAGTGAAATTCTTTTTAAACTAAATCCTACCCTGGTCGAATAAATCATTGTTCCATACTGACAATTTTAGTGTATCAACTTGTCTTTACGTTTAAAGTGTCCTCATACTAAATTTTTTCGTCCTTTTATGAGTCAGTATTATGAAATATTTCATTATAATTACTTAATGAACAAACGAAATTAATACATTGTATTGTCTATTGATCCAAATATTGTAAAAAATTTTGTTTAGTGATAGTAAATATTATGTTGTACTTAGTGATAATAAATATTATGTTGTATTTAGTGATAATAAATATCATGCCTAAAGTTATATATCCTATGATTTCATGATTCATCAGTGTATAAATTTAGTTTAGTTATATTTACTTCCTGTTTTAAAGCAAGTCGAGAGCTGTGAATTTAAAATACTGACCAATAGTCAGATGTCAAGAGCTACACTTCGGTTGGTATCCCTTTTCCTAACTTAAAGGCAATACTAGAATGAAAAAGCATGTCCTCAGCTGATATGTTCAGTACTAGGATCGTATGTAAAAAACCTTTTCTTCTGAATCGGCAATCCTTCAGTTAGAAATGCAATGTCCAACTACAGAGGACGAAATATGCAAAAACATATTATTATCTTGGCAGAGCATGATGTTGTTTTTGGGATAAAGTTTTGGGCGTTAACAAAAATCCGTAGGTGAAAAATAAAAATTTTATTATCGGCACGAGCATCGTAAAAAATCAGCTTTTAATAACCCGTTGCCATTGCATTTATAAAAGCTTTGATTTTAAAAAAAGTTAATTACAACGGCAAATGAAATATAGAAAAATTTAATTTTGAGCATGTGATTGTATGAAATGAAATAAATAGGAAATGTGGTATTTTTTTTAACAATAAATGCGAGACAAAGTTTTTTTAGATCGTTTCAATAATAAAGTTACTAATTCAGTTAAACAATTAAAATGAATCAAAATATAATTTAACTTGCTCGAGCCCGTGGTGATTATTCATTCAAGAAATTATGTTCTGACATGATACATTGAAATATGCAAACCAGATTTCATTTTAATCTTTATTGCTATTTTTGTTTTCGTAACAGTTTTTAACAGAGTTTATTCATATCTGCCCTTAATAATAAATTGTCCCGGAATAAAGAATTTATTATTTCCTTTTGCACAATAATTTCGCTGTGATGGATAAGAATAACGTAATTTTTATTTTAAATATTGATCCCATAATATTTCTTAAAATATCCTGTTCCTTAAATAATGTAAATGATACTACAACAGTGAAAACAATCTTTGCATAAGTTTACATGGGTTCAAAGAGAAATCATTTTAGTCTGAAATACTTTTTTTAAATGCGAAATTATCACTAATAAGTTAGCCATAAAATTTAGCAAACACTAGTTATATATTTTTCAGATTTGAAATCAATTTACAGGAATTAATGCCAGAAAATATTTAAAATGAACAATATTGTAATTGTATATCTTATCTTGTAAATGTATATGGCCTGTATAATCGGATATAGTCTAAATCACAGAGAAGGGGTAAATTTAAATCCAAAAGGATTAGAAAATTTCACTATATTTTTATGAAATAATTTGATATGTTCAAACTGAAATTTTATTCCGTCATTTTATAAGATTATCTGTTTCTCAGTAAAACTAATTGTTAAAGTTTAAAATGCAAAAACGAAATTCTTGGGGATGCATTACATCAAATAATTTAATTTTCTGTACATCAGTTTCTGAAACAATGATATTCACATGAAGTAAAATAAATTAAAATTTAAGATTTTACTTTAACCTTATCATCATGTATAAAGAGGAATATCCATATAGCGAAAATTTCGGATTGCATTCAAAAGTATTTTGAAATAATAAGATAAAATTTATTATTAATAATTTACTATCGGGTTCATATTTCTTGTAGAAAGTAATTGGAAATATTTATAGAATTTCAGTTTAATTTCTTTCAAGTGCTAATAAGTAAATTCCTTATTACTTTTATTTTTAGTTTTTAAAACAATTCTTATAATTTTGATCGACAATTTTATGATTTATATCACAAATAACCATTATGAATAATATCATCCAATTAAAGCTCTTATTAAGAAATTCTTTAGCAAATATTGTGAAAAAAAAGGAGACCATCCGGACTTGTTTTCCCATAAAACTTCTTATTCCATACTTTAAGCCCCTAGAAATTTTGAATTTAAAAAATATATATATAAATAATACTCATTTTAATTTTTATTTTATCCTTTTGCTGTGGAAAACCACAATTTTCCAAGGAGGGCAAAAATAATTTAAACAAACCTGACCAAATCCCTTAGAAATAAATAAAAAATAAATCCCGCTGGCTTCTGATTGGACGAGAGAGTCACACGTGACAGCCCGGAACGTCTACAGGGTATCAGTGTTACAAACTTGCTAGAAGAGTGAAGGCAGAGAGAGCTTCACAGTAAACTTGATCACCCGCCGCTTCGGAACGCATGGGGCTCACTGGGCAATTTTTACTTTTCCTATACCCCCTCTTCTAAGGAAAAAAGTTTATACTTTCCGTTTGACGCTCAATTCACCGAGTTTGCTCGTTGACGTTTTCCGGAACATTTCCTCTCCCATGGAACTCCTGAATTAAGGTTTTGAAGGTAAGGAAAGAATTAGTTTTAAGTTTGCACTTTTTTTTTCTTGGAGCGCTATTTGATGTGATGTGCATTTCACTATATTTCTTTCACTTTCAACTAAGGAACAGAAAATTTACTTTCCTGTTCCGGAATTGCAAAAAGTGGGATTGCTTTTTTTTTTTTGCAGGGGTAAATATATTTGCACCGGGGTAAGGAACTATAAATTCGAGAGGTTTAAAAAGAGCGCTCAACCGCGTGATATTATCGAGATTGGAGATATATTTTGTACTTTTTTTGCTTTCATTTTAACGTTTGTTTTGTGCTAGATTTGGGAACTAATTTTTTTTTGGAACTCCGAATGATTGATTGCAAAAATTTTAATTTCGTTGTTAATCGAGAATTTTAATGATATTTAACGCGATGACAAAAATTAACAAATTGCTTTTAAAATAAAATATCTTAACAATATGATGCATAATTGTGAAGCGGAAAATAATTCGTATTATAAAACGACAATTTTTATTGCTGCTTTTATTAACTCACCTTTTGCATTTTCTTTAATATAAATTATTTAAAAATATTCTTAAATCAATATATTTAAATAGAATGAGAACAGTTAGATAAAAAAAATATTTAATGCATAATTATTTAAGTCCGGAATGTAAATTTTTTTGTTACAATAGAAAAAAATCTTACAGGCATTTAAAAATAGAAAGTTAAAAGTTTTTTTCATGCCTTAAATGAAAATTAAATTGTACCATATCACTTAAAATTGTTAGAAATAGACAAGCAAATTTTGATTATTCTTATAATTCCACACACAATGCGTTGATTATTCATCGATGAAAACTCTGAATTCGACGATAAACATTAAAAACAGCGTATTTAAAATTAATTGGCAGAAAGTAAATGAATTCTTTCTGCAATAAAAGGTCTGGACATCATTTATTATTGACAAAGATTTTATTTCACAATTAATTAGAATTATTTCTAGAATTATATTTGATTTTTGTATGCAGTTTATAGAAAAATGATTTTATCCAATTATCGTAAATTCATGTGTTGAAAATGTGTTAATTTGGCAGAATTTACGATTGTATATAAAAATATTTTAGGCTTCATGAATTTACTTTTTCAGATGCTTTTAAAAAAATTATATCCGGAGATATAACTTGATCGCCAAAGATTTCACTATTTCATTTACCATGTACAGCCATGAAATGCAGAAAATAATAAACAATTTAAACAAAAAATTAAAAAAAACTTCATAAAAAATTATATTTAATTGAAAAATAGTCATGCAAAGGTTATAAAAATTATATGCAAATGCATAATTTAATATTTATTTTTCAGCAAAACCAGAAAAGTGGTACTTGTATTGTGAATGAATAATTATTAAGAAAATTATATATTGATTATTGAAAAGAGAAATAATTTAAAAATTGCATTGCATATATGTATGGATTTTCAAAAATTTCTTATAATCGGGTCATATAAGATATTGGAACTTGATAAATTTTCAGTAATATTCAATACTCGCAGATGTAAGAGTACTTTTCCTACCTCTTTCGAAATCTTAATGTGAGCCTTTATTTCAATTGTAAGATTTATTTTTAAATTTTATATTTCTGAAAAATAAGCTAATAAATTTAAATTCCAGTTTTTTTTTACAAATTTATGTGCAAAGTTACGTGTTCTAATTTGCAAAAAATTGGTTCAATTAAAAATAAATTTTAATTATTATGGATTATTAGAAATGATCTTCAATACCCCTATTAATTACTATTCCGAAAGTGGCATAACTTTTTTATTAAAAAATTATGGTCAAAGCCTTCCGTATAGCATTCTACTTTAAAAGGTTTATTATTAATAATTTGTGCCGACTTTTTTAATACTTTAAAAAAGTATTTGTTAATACTTTTTTCAAGAGAGAAATAATAGTTGAATAAATTATCAAGTAGCTCTTTGGAATATTATGCTTCATTGCTTATATTAATCAAATTTTTATTCAAATATTTTCGTTTATCTTTCCCTTTCAGTATGATTATTGCTAATATTTTGTGCATTGACCGAAATTTTGAACTGCATTGTAATTTCATTACACTATTCAAGAGAGAAATCATAGTTCATTACATATAAATTTAGATAATGTTTCATTTTTTTGTTAATAAATCAAAATCCCGGAACATGAATCAACAATAAGAATTTATCATTCACATACCTTCTATAAATGAATCTTTTGTGTCATTTCCTGGTTATTTCAAAGTTACCACATTATTTATTACCGTGAAACAAAATTTATTAACAATATTTGGCTCGATAGACAATACAACGTATTAATTTCGTTTGTTCATTAAGTTCTATTTTTTTAAAAAAAATTATCCATTAAGTTTTATTTTTTTTTAAATTACCGATAATTTTAGTTTATTACAGAGTCATCCCTAATACTAATAGTTGATTTTTCTACATTTCAGGGATTATTTCTTTTGCAGTTATTTCCTTTCAAAATTGTCCGATATTTAATCATTAACCCCAAATTGAATAAATTCATTTTTAGTTGAAAATAAATTTTGTCTATATGATAACACTAATTATAAAATCAATGAAAGATCATCAGGGTGTCATTAATATTAATAGATGAAATAGAATTCTCTTTTTTGATCTTTTAAATTTTTTAAGCATCTTGATGAAATGAGACTGAGTAAAATAAAGCACCTATATTTCTTTAAAGAAATCCTGAAAAAGAATTAATGGATTTATTCATTTTTCATGCTTAGAAAACTCTTCAATAAATAAAACTGTCTCTTTTTCTGTGCAATAAGATATTATTGTTCGCTGCAATTATTTCGAAAATTACAACAGACTTTTTCAAGATTATCTTGAATTAAATAGGTTTGTGAACATTTGAACTTATAGAACATAGCAGGAAAACCGGAGAGAGTTAGTTATTTTTTGCATTTTAAATATTATATAAAAGAAAATTTCATTAGCTTTTGTACACTGAAAAATCACCCGTACGTACATGAAATGTTTTATTTTATTTATTTATGTTAAATTTCTACTCAAGATACTCCTAGAGCTTTCGAAACAAAATGTCGAAAAGGAAAACAAATTAATAATTTTTCATTGGGATGGGAAAATCCACTATTTCATTTTGATGATAAAAATTTTGATTCATGCATTATTCATTAGTATAAGATGATAATTAATCAAAAATAAATCATTCAGAGTAATTTACATAAAATCTGAAGTTGAAAATTAACCATTTGAAATTGTTTCGGGTTTTCAGGAAAAATAAGTTTTTGCGTTTATTTAGATTATTTTTCATCATGTTTAGTTTTTTTAAGTAAATAATTTGTTAAAGTTCGCTGCACTACATAAATTATTTTGCATTGAAAGAAGAAATTTCTCAAATTATTCTTGCAATTAAGATTGCTGACTCCTTCCTTTTCCATTTACAAAAAGTAATAGTAAGAACATAGAATGAAGCTCATCAATAACTTAAAGCACTTTCAAATTTGGAGGAAATGAAATAAATATTACGTTCATTTGAGATATTGTATGCTGTGTTTAATTTTATTTTTCTTTATGAATTGATTTCTCCAATTTACTGAAAAAATCATCGCAGTTATTAGATTCCTTGAATGTCAGATATTTTTTCATTTAAAATAAATATTAAAAATAACCGCATTTATTTAAATGAATGGAAGCAGATGATTTGGATTTAAAAGAAATCTTTTCACGAAATTGAAAGAAATAGCAGGCGATGATAACGGAGTAAAATATTAGTTGAAGGTTTTCGAATGCTAATAGTCTAAGCTATAATTAACACCAACATATCTGTATTTTCACCTTTATTGTATTTATAATAACCTTTATTATATTTATAAAAATTCTATTTTATGTTACATTTTTTTAATCGTTCATTAAATACGATTATATTCTAAAGAAATAGTCATAAAACCAAAGATTATTAACTTGTAATCATGACATGTACAACACTTTAACTCTTGGTCATTGCCTTTAAATACAACATTTTCTAAATAATATTTCACCTCTCTAAGCCTTTTTTTTAAAAAAATTTGAATTTTATATATAACTAATTATCTAAATCTAAAAATTTAGCTTAAGTCCCTGATTAGCAAGTAATATATCACAAGGGAAAAATTATCTTGTGAAACCAATTGAGGCTCATATACTTTATGTTTTATAATTTATAAGGCAATTCTAAAGTGATGCAAATTAGAAAATTACTTTTAGTAATTTTAATGAGTTAAATTACTTTTAGTAATCTTAATGAGTTAAATTACTTTTAGTAATCTTAATGAGTCAAATTACTCTTAGCAGAATATTTTACTTTTAATCCACTAATCGTTGAAAGAAATCACGTCATTAAACATTGCAAAAGTTCAAAATTCTCATTTTTTGACAGTTTTAACAGCTTCACGAACCAAAAGTAAATGGTTTTAAGTAATCAAACATCAAAAGGCGCAACAAGGACGAAGCATTTCTGTTTTTTTTTTAAATATAAAGTTATTCCCATTGAGTAGGAATTGCAAAATATTTTAAAAAGTGTTTTAAGCATCGGATTGGTTATACAGTATCCACATCTTTTTAAGATTGAAATAAATAAATGGAGGATAGTTAGATTCTATTTTGAGAATAAAAAGTTTTATTTTGCAATTGCAACGATAATTTGCCGACGAAAACGGCGAGATGACATTTGACTCATATTATTTCCACATAACGTAATACTAAATGAAGAGACATTATTTTCTAAAAGACATTATGCGTATTGTTGATATGATAATTAGTCGAAACTCGAGCCCACCTATTTCTGTAACAAATATTATCAAACCAAAAGCAAACTAACTATGTTTCCGAATACGTAATATTTCATTGTTGTTGTTCGATTGTAATAAATATATGCAAATATGGTTTTTATGCAATTAACCACTTCTCATAGTCTAGAGCATATTGGCAAAATAGTGGGAGGGGAAAAACAAATAGTGAAAGAATATTTTATTTTCAATTTTATCCGAAATATGCGTAAATGTAGAAGTCTCACTGAAACAAAAAATACAATTTACGAAATAATCCTTTTAATTAACAACTTAATGTTCATAAAGTTGCTTAAACTACTTATACAACGTAAATGTGAAAATCACCTTTGAAAGCTCTAAAATCTAAATACCATTTCGTAAAATGAATTAATATACTCCTTACTCGCCACTAAATACGTCGCATCTATATTCATGCGAAATGATTACATATTCTTAATCAGTAAGTGTATTTCAATCCATTCGTAAAGCTTATCTGCCGTATTAAACCAATCCGTGAAGAACAGAGCTTTATGCAGTTTGGCAATTTCAGCTGCCTGTTATATGGTGCTATGACGTGCTAACAGCTTAGGTGCCGGATTTTCAAGTCAGGTGCGAGTTAAATAAGCGTGTTGAAAAGCCCCTCAGGCAATCTGGTTAGAAATGAGATTTCGAACGGACCATCCGAGAACTGCCAGATAATGCCTCTCTACCAAATAGCTCAGTAGTCAAACGACCCATTTAATTCTGCAAAATATATTTTTTGATATCTGAACTGGCATATTAAATGCGTTAAAGCTAATTGGTTTATTAGCGAAGTACTGTGCAGTAGTAAAATTACAAATAAAAATACAATTAAGTAATTAGTTGCATATTTTTAATCCTGAGTGAATTATAATGCAACTAATTACAAATGTAATTTTAATTAGTTTTAAGTATTTTTTATATCACTTTCCTATATTTTTATTCAGTTTTAATGAAGAAATACATTTCCAATATTGTAAATTGTTGCATACATTTTTAATAAGAAATTAATTTCAATTAATTCAAGCTGAGATGCTTGCATATCTTTCAAAAACCTAATATGCGGCAAAATAAATCGAGTCAATCTTTTATTTATTATGCATACAGATTTCTCATAATTTTAAATTATCAACTAATTTGCGAATTTCTAATGTTCAAATCTGGAACAAATTATGATACAGGTTAATATACAATAATTAATTAGTTTTGAACCGCATTTCATATATTTGAACTACGCAACTCTATTATCAAAATCTTGAGATAATAAATTCCTAAAATACTCAAATAAATACAGATATAAATGATCTTATGTTAATAAGTTTTATTTTTTATATGAATTAATTTATTTATATTTCAAAATTTTGTAGTTAAGATAGTAAATATTCGAAAGCCCCCTTTATTATTCAAAATGATTAGTTGTTTAAATTTTCTATTTTCTATTTATAAGAGGATTTTTCTCAAGGAAAAATGAAGTCTCCATTCAACTGCTAGCAATCAGAAACAGATAAAAAGTTGTTTTTTTATGCAAATGTTACAAAAAATTTAATACATGTTTCTTACTAATAAAATCTTCCTAATAAAAGATTGACAAATTACCTGTTTTTTATAATAAAACATGAAATCATTTATAATTTGACGAATTACCTGTTCTTTCTATTAAGATATGAAGTCATTTATAAATTGACAAATTACCTGTTCTTTATATTAAGACAGGAAGTCGTTTATAAATTTATGGAATACTTAGATCACAGTATATTTGTCTATTTAATGCAGTTCTTTTATCATAAATTGCCAGTTAACTAGTAAATAATTTAAAATAAACGAGGAAATATTTCAAAACACTACTATTCTTTTCAAATTTGTTGAAATAAATTATCTCATTTTGAGTTTTGAAAGCATTTCAGTAGTTTTGTACAACAAAATTTTTTGGTGAATTTTTTTTGCTGTCAAAGTTTATATTTCAGAAAAAAATAATGAATATCACTGAATTTGTTGAATAAGCAGTGTTAATTCGCATATTATTTTAAAAATAGTTTCTCATTCTTTTACTTCTGTGACTATGAAAATTAGCAAACTATTTTGAATTCAAATATTTAAAGAAACAAAAAGATAAATATTTTATTTAAAGAAACTTCGGATTTTTAAATCAGTTAATCAGTTTTTTAAGGAATAAGGCCAATACATAATCATTGCAACTTTTCTATTTGTTTATTTTCGTTATTATATATGAGAACAATGAATATTCTCTTTGCAGTTACTTAATAGAACAAAAAAATCTTTAAAAAAATACTTATCCTACTAAGCAAACTTCAAAAGGTTATTCAATGTTATTTCAGAAAAAAGAGAAGAATATTCTGTCCGTTTCAAATGCGTCTGATGTTTTAAATAAATTCAAATACAAAAACAAATATTTTCATATGAAGTAATTATTGCTAATATTTAAAAAAGGAAAATTAAAAAATGAAGGAATTAGCAATATTTTATACTATATCATTTTCTTGATAAAGAATTTTCGACGTCTTTTTCGACTTTCATTTTCTTGATAAGAATTTAACTTCAAAGCAACAAAGTTATGAGAAAACTGGAATTCAATAAAAATATATATACTAAAAATTACCTGCTTCGTTAAGCGTATCGTAAAATAAATTGCGAAAAAAACCCAGGCAATTGAAGTAATTTCTATAGTTTTAAAAGAACTAAAGTAAAAGATTCGTTGCAATGTAAGCATTATCTTGTTTGAAGCTATTGAGAAAAAAGGGATAAATTTATTGATTAGATTATTCATTTCTTTTTGCATTCTATATTCTTTGATGCAACTATTTTCTCTTTTGGGAAATGCATCAGCAAATTTTTTTTTCTGTCATTATTTTAAAGTATAAATGCAAGCTTAGCTAGAATAAAAATGTAATAGCATGTATAAAAGATATTTCCTGAGTGTTATATAAAAGAAAAAATAAATATTGTCCCTTAAGTTTTACGATCCTTATATTTAAAGTTAAAAACCTTTATTAATCAGCATTTCATATTTCCACATGATTTATCATAAATGTATAATGTACTAAGAAATGTTAATAGCAAGAAAAAACTTATGGTTTTTACTGACTTTTCTTTAATTTTGCGGATAAATGTTTCAGAATTAATCCCATTTAAGCTTTCAAATTAATTAAGTGATTTATTAATTTTATATTTACGCTTCAAACTAATTTTTTGCATATAACCTGTTATTTACTTAGAAATCAGGTAGCAAATACTTTTCCAAATGTTTTATTTTGAAGTTTCTTTTGATATTATTATTATTATGAAAATTTAGGAGCCTTTTTATTCCAAAATCCCATAAAAAGGGATACAAGAAGAAATAATTTTTATAAAATTCCATTAAAACTTAATTTGTTTTATTTTTATTTAACATTTTTGCTGTATTTTTTTCTTAATTGTCCGGAAAATAATTTTTTTTTTCAATTTATAATTTAAAAAAAGAATGAATATAATATCTGAAAGTTGAGATTGTTGTGCTATTTATGACTAATGGGCAGATTTCTCAATGTATAGTGCAGTTACGTATAATGACTGATTTCTGAAATAAATTTTTGATAATTATTTCTTATAAGAACATAGATTTCCTATAAGAACATATATCTGTAGATCTACCATATAGAAGAACAAAAAATAATTTCACAAAAATGTCATGGGAAAATTATTTGAAGAGTTATTAGTTTTCTTTTATTGTTTTTTAAATGCTAATGAGAGATGAAATAAATTAAAAATTAAATTATTGATTAAAAAGACATAGCATATTGAATCTGTATGAATTTTACGTACTTAAGAACAACATAGTAATATATGCAAGAATTTATCTAACATATTTATAGATTTTAATTTAAAATTGCACTTAATAAATTCTCAAGTAAAAAAAGTTATTATTTTTTTCTAAAATTGTCTTCTGAAGAGTTAAACTGTTTCTAAAGCACAACAGTAAATATAGAGAAAACAAATGGAAAATAGATCACAAGCTTGAAGTGGCATGTGTGTCCTCTCTATCTCCTCTAAAATTTGAAGCTAATGTCTATGGTGTTTCTTTCCAAGTATTTATCTAAAGTTTTCTCATATTTTCTTTGCGAATAGGGTAAATCCATATCTATTTCCATATAGCCATATATGGAATATAGATTTATAAAAAGAAATATACTAAAATCTAGATTTAAAAAGATGAAAAAAAATCGATTAATCTAAAAAAGGTTTTTAATTCCACTCACTCTTATAAGTTTAGGTATTATAAAACAATCTTTATGCTTTTCCGAAAGAAAAATATTTCTAATGTATTTTTAACAGTTCCTGGATTTTAATTCCAGAAATCTAAATAGTTCCTGGTTACTTTAAAACAATGCAATGTTAACAGAAGAGAATCGGTTAACTCTGAACACGAGGTACTCTTTTTAGCTCTATCGATGAGGAGTGAAAGGGTTTACTTAATCTAAAAATAAATGAGGGAAAAAAAACTGAAAAAAATTTCGAGCTTTCTAGGAATCCAAAGAAGTTCATACAGTAAAGCAAAGAATTAGGGATATTTATAAACTTCAAAATGTTATTATTTAATATGAGAGTAACAATATATTTTCTCCATTTGTACCAAGAAAATTTCCATGAAAATTAAAGTGCAATCAGCGAAAGGAGAGGAAGCAGCAACACATAAATCAAATGGAAAGATACCATTGAGAAATATGAAGTATAAGCTATGTTGTTTCTTATGGCACTTGCAATGGATAAGCTGGCTGAAGTAATCAGGGGGGACATTCACACACCTTACAGATAGAACATAGAGAAACAACCATGCCCGATCCGGAACTCGAAACCGGGACACCCAGATCATTGGGAAGAAGCGCTACCCCTGAACCAGGACGCTGGCATTAAGGCTACTCTTATTGGATGTTGAAAAGAAAATTTCACAAATAAATTAACCAGAAGAAAAACTAAATAAGGAGATCAGAAAAAAAAGAAAATAATGCTATTATAAGGATTATAAAAATTTTCATCATTTTCATTTAACTTGTAAAAATCTAGGATTTAAAACATGTAGGACGTAGCAAAAAAAAGTTTTGATATGAATTCGATACCCCCCAAAGAAACTTTTATTTGAATTGGATCTTCAGAAATGCTTTCAAACAATCGTTTTAAAAGTAAATTCACTACATTTATTAGATAAGTATTTAAATAATTCTGGTCAATAATATCATGAAGTAGAAGAAGCTATGAATACCATTTTTGAAATTAAGTCTTTTAATTTGTAGTGATAAAAACAACTTAATTTTATTTATAAAAATTCTTAGAACCTAATTAATTCTCATCTATTTATTTTTCTATGTCAATAATTTCAAATTTTTTTATTAATATTGCATTGCTTTTGTATAATGCAGAGTAATTAAAAGAAAAACATAAATTATTTTTTGTTGTTTCTGTATTGGGTAGAAAATGTAATATTTTAATTTCTATTATTTCAAATATATCCCGTTTACCGAATTTAAACAACTAATATTAAAGACGGTACAATCATTTTTTCCCTGAAGAATGAATACTATAATGTTAAAAAAGTAATTATTACAATAGAATTTATCCACATTATGCATATTGTCGCTATGCTGCTAATAATACACAAGTAAAAAGAAAAAAAATGAGCTAATATTCTGTATCTGCAATGAAAAATTTGGGATTAGCGATATCAACACAACATATAGTATATACTTACAATATATTGTTGTGTCGGTGTTTTTACGTCTCCGAAATTACAATTTTAAACTAACGCAAATGCATTAACTAATTTGCTTTCTATTTAGATGCCCTTAGCGATAAGCTAAAGATAATAAATGTATGCCTTTTATTTATTTTTGACTTATTTAGCAAACGCATTTAATAACACTCTTTCCATTTTAAACACATCAACAAAAAAACACTACCATTCAAATTGATATACAAAAAAAGTATCAAACAATAAACTAGCATTCTTTTATGTTTGTACAAGCATTGAAAGTACAATAAACAATATAAAAGATTATCTCTAAATTTAATCCATAAAAATAACGATATCCTCATTTAAAATTTATAAACTCAAATTTTATTTTCTTTAATGGCTTTATGTGTGTGGGAACGATCCATATAAAACATTTTTAACATATATCAAGTTGGCACTCTATAGTGGATAAAAATAGTTTTATCCATTAAAAGCGATTAACATTTATGCATTAAAAGCGATTAATATTTTATGCATTAAAAGCGATTAACATTTTATTTGAAATGAACTTCTAGTTAAATTTTGTCATTGAATTATCCTATATGATCTTCTTTTGGTTTATGAAGTTTTATTTCATAAACAACTTTTAATCCTTTATGTTCTTTCTTTGAAAACGATATGAAAGGTATGGTTTACCTCTTCCCGTTCTGTTCCCCCTTTTTTCATATCTTGATATTCAATAGTTAGGTGAATGAAATTGTACTCGATCTGAAAGCGATCCTGGACCGCATACTTTGTGTCAGACATGGAAATATTTTTTTCTGTTGTGACACAGAAGCCCTGAATATTCCCACAGTGAATTAATTGAGAAGTATTATCTTTTTAACTAAGAAATAATGGGGTTTATTTATTTCTACATTAGTATCTATTAGGAATAATAGAAAACTTTAAGTATCACGTAATTTGGTAAAAATTATTCATCCACTAATTTTGGTTTACTAATACAATCATTAAAAATCCTGATTAATTAATCAAAAAAGAGGTATTACTTTTTAATAATAATGTTTGAGGATAAATTTACAGAAAATAGAAAATCTGAACCATAAGAATATAAGCAAGAAAATCCCAAGAATTTTTAATTAAATCTATTCAATCTAAATCTTTTGTAATAAATATTTTATGAAACAGCAGGGAAGAATTTTTTTGTGCCTCTTTAGTTCGTTTTCCCCAAAAAATTTTAATTAGATCAACTCAATCTAAATCATTTTTAATACACTTTTAGTGAAATAACAGGGAAAAGTTCTTTTTATATCATTATATTTATTTATATAAATTGTAAGACAATAATAAAAGAGGAAATAAAATGCAAAACATAATGTGAAATAATGAGACCAGCACATTAATCGCTCTTCAGGGGAGGAAATTCATCTGAACCGCTAAATAAATTAATGAATTTTCAGAAAATAAAATCGAATACTTAGATGAAATGATGTTGACATCTCAACAGTAGATTTTGTATGTGCGTGTGTGTTTTTCTTTTTTTCTCTATCCTTTTCATGCGTTTAAGGTATTTTTCTTCTTTTTCTGATTTCTTTTTGGCCTTTATTTTTTCTTTAATATTTTATTTGTATTGTCTCATTTTTATACATGTATATGATTATATATATAGTCAAAATTTTAATCAATATGCTTTACAATGGGAAACGAAAAACTGGAGGCATTTTCCCTACTAAATTATAATACTTACTTATTCACTTTCTGTCAACTGCAAAAACCTAGCAAATATGCAATTAAGAAACAAATTGTTCAATAATTGATACAGAATTTCCACACAGAAAAAAAGGATTAAAACATTTTTTATCCTATTTTATGCAATATTAATAAAAATACATGGCTTATTTCAAAAGCACCGAGAAAATTATTCCATCATAAATTGAAGGCTTATATTCTCTAAGGTACTATTAAAGGATTTAATTCTAAGTATACACGTTCATGATGTTTTTAACTTTAAGGGCAATATCCGTAAACTAATTCCAGATTCTTTCATAACTCTTGCATACGACTTCAGAAGAAAAAAATGCTCTGTAAACAACTGAAACGAACATCAAGTGTTTTCATTTGCCCTAGGCGGAAAAAAATCTGAAATTACGGATGTGTGAAAGAAAGCTTCTACTACATGTTCAAGTTTATCTTTTATCCGTAATGCGAATAAAAAGCTTTTTTGAATGTCAGTAACAGAATCGAGAACGGACCTTTATCTATTCGGGTAATGCTTAATGGGGGGGGAGTCCATGGGATTATAGACATTTGGTTCTCTTGAAAATAAATGAAAACACGAAATAACAAATGTATCATATACAATATTGAGATGTATGTTTTAGGAAATGTTTTTACTTAGATTTAGTTAATTTTCAGTCATGTTTTATATACATAAAATATTATATACATAAAAGTTTTATATACTTAAAGTTTTATATATATATAAAAGTTTTATATACATAAAAGGTATTTTTCTTCGTTTAATAGTTTTTGTTTATTGTTAGATTTGATCATGGAGTTGTTTTCAGTGCTGATGTAAATTTTATGAGATAATTTACAAAAAGCTTAAATTATTTATCATATTTAAAGTCTTAAATTTAATTTAAGATCTGTAACGTTGATTCAAAGAAGAAGACCTCGAATTTTCACTTCTGTAATATCTTCTTGAAGATATAAATTAATGCTCAAAACTATATAAAATCGACTACACAGCCTTAAACATTATATTTGCGTTGAAATCTAATCATTTTTTTCTTTTTATATTAAATAAATAAATCTGCAATGATTCAAATAAAATATATGAGAAAATTATTTCGCTTTAATTTCAGTTTCGTGCGAAGGAATATCTGCTTTAAGCTTTGTACATATTCATTAAAACCGTCCTAAAGCGTCAATATTTAAGATTAATAGATGTGTGATTTAACGCTCTTCAAATGAACTTAATTAGAAAAAACTTTTTATTATTTTTTCGATTCGTTTCTCGCTTCTTTAAAATATCTGAATAAACTTCCAAGAATCTTTTGAAAATGTGTAGCATAGTGGCAATCTTAAACAAAAAAAAATCAAAAATATTTTTAAAATAAACGATTGGGCAATTATTTTCAGTGAAAATCATTAAAATTCTTCAAAAATGAGTTTAAAAATTTTTTAAGGAAAATGTAATAACTGATTAAAACAGACGTTATTTGGCTACTGAATTTTTAACTGGCTATTCCTATTAATTAGATTTAAATTTTCCTATTTCTCTTTTTTAATGTACCAGTAATAGATAGTTTCAAAAGAATATATATATATTCCAGATCAGCCACAGTCATTGCCAAAAAAACAGCTTCTATTAATATTCTAGATTTATAAGAATAAATATTATGATTTTTAATAAGCCATAGATTTTTTATACAAAAATATTAAATATTCTTGTTTGTATTAGTAACATATGTATTCTAAAATTCAATTTTGTTTTCCTTTTTTAATTCCTAATTTCTTACTCAAATTAATTTTTTATGAACATATATGTTTCTACATTTCAAAAGCGATAGATTTTGAGGTATATACTATAAAGAAATTGCATTCCTTAGTACATTTATAATATATTTTAATTCTGAATAAATATTAAATATTTTTTTGTGTTTATATTTTATTTTAATTAGTTTTAATATTTCTTAATTTTTAATTTTTTAAAAAGTATTATTTTATACTTTATACTGCTAGAATGACACAACTTAAAAAAAATCTGTCTTTAACACATTTTATAATTCAGGATTATAAATATTAATAGAATCTAAAGATCAATATTTTTCAGATTTATTATTAAATACTGTCATAATTATGAAATCCGTTTTTTATTATATTAAGGAAGGTCATTAAAATTTTACATTACCATCGGGAGCTAATAATTGAGCAAAATTTCAGAGCTCTTGTAAATGAAAATAATAAATAAAAAATTTGATTACAAAATCACATTTTCACGAATGTGGAAGAGAGGAATTTGAAAAAAATTATTATTTTTAAATATTTTAATTGGCATTTTCTTGTGGTAATAAAAAAAATGTGTTGTCTGTGCTGTAAATACCTTTTTAAATTTTAACTAGAAAAGAAAATGAGAGTAATAGAAGCAATTTATGTAACACTACATAATTGACATAGCTGATACATATTTAAACAAGCATTAATGTTTGTGTTTCTAAAATAAATTAATTTTGATTAATATCTTAACAAGTATTAATTTTTGTGCATTTTTATACATTAAAACAGTCATAGAAAATTATTATGTTGGTACATTTTTTTAGTTCATCCCATAATAAAAATAACGATAAAAGAAAAAGTTTTACTCATTCAATCGGTTTCATGCCGTTACGGGGAGAATGAAATCACGAGTTGTTCTCTTAATTTGAACAACTTTGGATTGCATGTGTGATTTCAATGAAAACAATTTTGCAAAAATCATATTGATCATATTAATCATATCAAAATTTTCATATTTACATAATATTTTACACCATTAACTTAATTGTTTTCATTTTCAAATTCATATTTTTCTTATTGCTTAGATTCTAATTGTTCATTATTTTCTTCGAATCCATAATTCTTCATTTTTCATGATTCATTACATAACGAATCATAATTATATTAAGAAAAACAATTCGTACTGTTTCCCCTTTTGATTCATTTAAATTCAAAAACTATTTTAAGAAGGAGCATCTACTAAGGTAAAAGTTTTTCAGTAGTATACTTATATAAAAGTCAGCTACTTAAGGTTTCAAAAAATTACCCTATTTTGTATTAAATTCATTAATCGTCTTTCTAGCAATAGTGTTATTGAGGAAACAACAAATATAAATACCGATAAACATTTTGAAAAATCTGCTTAATTTTCATTCGGAGTATACATGATAATTTAAAAAAAAATTGATTAAATGACTTATTCAAAATTTATTACTTCTATTGTACCAATAAAATACCAAAACATATGGTTTTCTTATAACTGAGCAAAACTTTATTAGCAGCCTGTGGCGCTAGCTTCATAAGCCAGATAACATTTAGAATACCAAAGTCGACTTTTTTTATTATGGTCATGTTACTAGGCTACAGGCCCTAGCGTCGCATGTTCGTATCGTGACCTTCAATCGGTACATTAGTGACCTTAGAAACGCAACATCCTGCACAGTCGTGGTGCCATCTACCGGCAGCAAAAACAAACAAAGTCGTCAAACTCACTTGACGCAGGCATACAAAGCCGCCAACCCCACTTGACGCAAAGCAAAGAAAAGTCATCAGACTCACTTGACGCAAGCAAGCAGCAACTCTCCATAACGCTTGGCACTATAAAAAATCGTTCGTCTTTCCGCTGACTCACCGGTGGGGGAGTACTGTGGAGCTAGCTTCATAAGCCTGAAAACATCTACGATATCGAAGTCGACTTTTTAGTATAGTGGTTATGTTACTCGGCTACTGGCCCTAGTGTTTCAGGTTCGTATTGCGACCTTCAATCGGTGCAAGCCTATTTTTTACGTATTAAGTTTGACTATATCTGGATGGTCAATTAAATTTTAAATCATGACCGTATGATGAAACCGATACTTTTGCCAGATACAAATGATAACTTAATCACGTAATAAGTGATAAAAGAATGATAATAATTTAATTATCAGGGAATCTATTATAATTGAACAGGTAGAAATTATATTCATTTAAAATAATTAAACTTCCATTGCTAAAATTTTAGAAAATAAATGTATTTACCATTCCAATACAATTTCAGTAATGAAAATCCATTTTGGAAATTCATAATGAATTCGAAAATGTTCAACAAATTTTAAATAATCAATAAGTGACAAGGAATAATAAATAAAAAAAACATTTTGAAATCATTATATGCAAAAAGTTCTTTTCTATTACTCATAACTTTAATTATATTAAATCACATACAATTTTATACGCTTCATAAAACCATTATGCATTCATAATATCATTATGCACAATAATGATTTTTACCACAAAAAATTTGTTTCTTTACTCCTTAAAAAATTCTAAATCGGATTTATTTTTTTATCACTATACATAATAAAATTAAACTAAATTCTATCACATCATTATCATAAAAGAATTTAAACTTAAAACTAAAAGCAGCATTTTATTTTTGTATTAACACAGTTTGGTTAAATAAAAACGAAGTGTTTAGATAATGATGCATGACACTTTTCAAACGTGCGCAACGAAGCTGAAAAACGTGCTCATTGAAATTTGTAATGAGAAATAAAAACGAAACGAAGCTTTCACTCAACACATGCCATAAATTTGCAATTCATTTTATCAGCATTCCCTGAATACTAAAATGAATTATTCATATCTTGAATATCTGCCGTGTCAGTAATAAATTATAAATTTATGGGGGATTTTTGCGCAACTCGCCTGATATATAACGGAGTTCAAAGTCAGCTTTCTTTTTGGTATCAATATACTAAATTTTATGAAAGGAAATAAAGAAGTCAATGAGTTCTTCAATTTCAAATTTAAAAGACTAATAAGTAATTATCTTTTTTCCGTGATATGATGCTTAATTTACGATTTTTTTTTCATATTTTAACAAAAACAAATGCTAAGAATATTATTTTTGTCTTAGAAAGTCTATTTCTTTAAAAATGGAATTGAATTCAAAATTTAACATCAAAACGTTATATTTTTATTTCTGCCCTATAAAAAAAGGTTATTCTCTAAACACTCAAAAAAGGCTATATTTTTGATGATTTCATAACTCAATTTGTTTAATATTAAATTTCTGAAATAATAATCGATTGAACCTATAAGACATTTTATTACAATTATGCCATTAAAATCTATTTGCTAATCTATATCAATAAACAGATCTATTAAAATTAAATGTTTTCTCATTTTTTAAATATTTATGCTTTAAAATATAAGCGTGAATTTTTTTAAAAATATAGAAAATTTTTAATTACTTCAATGATGATAAAATGATGCATTTGAGATTTTCCTAAATTTTAATTAATTAAAAATCGGGCCAAATTTTGACGATTTTCCACAATAACATAGAAAAATGTCATTGCTCAAAAATATATTTTGCAACGTTTCGAAATTTAAAAAAATAATTTTTAGTGATAATAATTTATTTGTCGTGCTATCTTTTTCTAAATTTTAGCATTTAAAAAAAAAAAGGGGGGGGGGTATTTCAAACAAGAGCCGTGATGACCAGGTGGTAAGGTCTCGGCTTACAGCCCAAGTGGTACGGTTTCAGGTTTGAAAGCCGATTCCACCTAAGAACCGTAGTGTAAGGGGGTCAGTTGCATGTTAAATCAGTCAGACCAAACGTACTCCCTCTGATGTGGTGTGGTGTGGAGAGGGAGGTGACAGCTCAGGTGTCGTCCTCATCATCTGAACGTGGTTCAAAATTACGACGAGTTCCGTCCCTTAATAGTCCAAGTGTTGCTTTACAAAGGTACGTTAATATAACGAAACTAAACTTAAACTACCCCCTGATTTCAAACATTAGATTACAGCGCTGCTTTGAACTTCAAACCATTTTCATTGTTTCAATAATTACCTATTCTCGTGAATTTTGTACATTGTTGAAATCTAAAAAAGATACGATTTTTACATTTATGTAATTTAGTAGACAAGTACAAAAGTGAAATTACAATATCACAAAATTTATATGACAGATTATTTGGATATTTATATTTTTAATAACGTTATTATGCTAAGAAGGTTAAGGAAGGCTCCATTAAGAAGGTTTATGTATACAATAAACACAATTCTACTATAATAATTAAAATAACATGACTTTAATTTCAGATAGTGTAGATGAATCATTAACACGAATTTAGTTTAAAAGATCTATTTGAGATCATATATATTCAATATTCCCAAAAAACCAGCTGAATGCTTGAGGCGACTATTTTAACATAATTGGTAAAATATTATCAATAAATTATTCTGTATTAAATTCTATCTTAAACGAAGTCACAATGATTAACTGAGATTACTTTCACAAAGTTAAAAATAATCCATCATTTCAAGTTAATCGTATATTCTTTAACATACGATTAACTTGAATAATCCATATAACATTTATGATATAGGAATCACTTAAAGGTATTTTCTTGTGCAGAATATCGGAGTATTGATTGGATTGATGTGATATTTATCACCTCGAAGTACACGCAATGAAAAAATTATTTTTAATTAACTTTTCTCTGAGATTTTCTAATACGATTTCAGTGACCGCTTTATTTTCATTTATTCTGTCTTTTGAACAATTTAGTCAACCCTTGCTCATACATCACTATCAGATGTGCCGAGCCATTTTAATTTCTGAATCCTTTGAGCATCTCGATTGTGATTCCATGATAATTAATGATGTAATAATTATCGTTTGGAAATTTACCAGCTTATTTTAATTATAATCAAAGTGATACATTTAAACATTTATGAATCATTAGGAGAGGGTACACAGATGAGAATGTTCAAGTTGTAACGATATTGCTATTATAATTTATAATATGAAACAATCGTCATTTATATATATACATTGATCATTATATTTGATCATTTATTGATCATTATTTCTGATCATTTATCATTGATCATTATTTTTTAATTGATCATTTTTTAAAGTTTTTTAAACCTAAGCATCTAATTACAAAACTCTGGGCGATATTGAATATTATTTAACAGGCTTTATAATGTGAGCAGTTTGAAATATCTAAGTAATTTTGAACGTAATTATTTTATATTGAAACATTTAAGATATTATTTATTCAGTCCCTATTTCTTGGATAAAATTCGTTTTTTGTCATGGGCTTTATACAGGAAAGGAAATGAAAGAAAAGCAATAGGAAACAAAAAGATGAATCTTTGGACTTCATGACTGAAAAAAATATTCTTAAAATAGGAGCATGGAAAAGAGGCTCAAAGCATCGAACTTTTACTATGTCCACCTTATAATCCTAATCTTGCTCCATCGAACTATCAAATGTTTCGGTCGACTGCACACATTTAACGAACATAGGACATTTAACGAACATAGGAAGGATAGGAATAAGATTATCAATAATTTGTGTGCCCAAGACCAACAGAATTGTTCCGCTAAGGGATTTAGAGTACGCAAAAAAGATACAAAAGACCATTATTCATGTTAGACTACAATCTATTTCCTGATGTTCTATTACTTTTCTTGAAATACTATAGTGAAATAAAATTTTATTGCAAAACAGACTTTTAATGCCTACTAATAATTAAATTGATATAAAAAGCTTTATAAAATAATTTAAACGAACTAAAATAATTTTGTTTGTTAAGTATCAATTTTTTCAAACAAGAAATATTTTTTTAACATTATTGAGCTAGTCGAAATAATAAATTTTTAGAAATGAAAGTTGCTTATATATAGAACGAATTTTAGTAGAAGTCAATAGTTTTTAGATATATTTCGTATTACGAAAAATGTAAGTAGAAATTTTCGTAAATATACAAATTATAGTCTATCCCAAAAGAATTATTAAAGATCCTTGTATTAGCTAGAAACTAAGTTTGGTAATTAAACACTGATGTAGACTTATATTTCAGCTTATAAGCTTGCATAATGCGGACTTAAGATATGATTTTGTAAATAAAAAGATAAAAAAGTAAATTAACAAATATCACTAACAAGATTCATTTTCCAAGTAAATTGATAAGTTTCTCCTCCTCCAAGTGGAAAATTGACTTAACACAAGAAGAGAATGCTTTCAAAATAGTAAGGAAGAATGAGTTAAAGGGGTAGAGCTGTACTTCCCGAAGCCTCTTTTTTCAGTTAAGCTACCGCATAGTCCATTCTATTGTTAGCTTATGACTAGAAATCCACTCATTATAGCAAGTAATTGTTATTAAATAACACAACTGAGAAGGCATCAAAATTCTTATTGAAAAATGCAATTTAAAAAATTAAACTTAAAATCAGTTTATTTGCCTCAAACCGATAATGTTTCGTTTCAGGCTTTAAGTATATTACGTCGTTCAAGTTTAAATAATGCAAACGAGCAAAAAAAATCCGATTAAGAGCTACAAAATTCTTTGATTTTCGGGGTAAAAATTATTTATCTATTTTAAATCGAAACTGAAAATATTTGTTAATAGAACCATATTTCCTACATTCATATATAACTTTATTACTTTAATTGTACACTATATCAATAATATCGTAATACAGATATTTTTAATGTCAATTGTGGTACATATTGTTATCCAAAAAATAGCAGATAAAAGTTCGTAATTTATTTTTTTAAGGAATTGAGAAAACAAAACAAAAAATGGGCACATGAATTATAATTCATTTTTTGATACCATCTTAAAAGGGGATTAAAGAAATTATGAATATCCATTCTTCAGTCTGATATAAGAAAAAAAAATATTTCGATTTTTTTTAATATTTTCATTTTAGTAAAATGAAGCCAAAAAAAACCCTCTTTAAAATTTGTAGATTGCGTTTAATGAGGAATATAATCATAAATCTTTCTATATAGTTCAATTACTTAGAATTAATAAAGATTAGAGCATTCACTAAAAAATTCCAGTTAATCTCATACTGAGGAAGAATTGAAGTAGAATTATGTATTTTTTAGCAGGAAACAAAAGAAAATTTAATTGCGATATTATGTCTTGTTACCAGATATAAACCAGATATGTCATAAAAATTACGCATGTAACTTATTACATTATGCTTATATTCTTATTAATTTATATCTAACGCTCTAAAAAATAATAGTTTGCAATAATTTAATGATTCTTAAACCAAAAAATGCCAATGCGCTCCAGAGTCATCCCTGTATGATTGTGCTATGATTTTTTGAGAGAAAAGTAGCATTGAGGCAATGCATAGGTTTAAGCCAATTTTTTAATTCAAGGTTATCAATTTACCTTTAAATTTTCGCTTACTTTTAAATGTTAATGGTTTATTTTAGGTTGATATTTTTATATATTTTAAATTTAATGAATATTTTTTAGTTTTCTTTTATATATTATGACTCCAGACTGGTCGGCATACGCGTTTGTACACAATATTTTTGAAACAGATGCTCAGTTCTTATACAGTTTTCAGTAACAATACGAACAGAATGAAAACTATGGTAACCTGGTCATTTTAATTTTGTGAAGGGTTAATATTATCTTAATATTTTACTTCATTACGCAGGAACGAACGAGAACATACAGACTTCGGATGGCAAAAAAAATTATCTCTCAGAATTCAATCACAAGGAAATGTAAGTAGAAAAAAATTAATAATTTTAGGCTATTTTTTCTAGATCTTTGAGGCACAGTGACATTCATTTATTCAAAAATGCAAGCTAAGGAGTTATTTAAGAAGTATGCTAAAAAAAGATTAAATTTTCATTTCAGAATGTTTCAATGTTTAAATTTAATTTTTGCTGTATTTAATTTTTTTATTTCCTGTAAGTTATGCTTTAATCAGTTAAAAGGTTCTATTTTTTAAATCACTGAAATTAAATAGTTAATAACATGTTACAAATTTAATCATAATAATCCATCGAAAAAAATTCTTGTATATAGATATTTTTTTTTTATTTTCTATCCACCCTTCATTAGAAACTATTAGAAAAAAGGTTTGTCACCAGATACTTTCAGAAATATGCATTAAAATACAGCAATGTTGTAGTAAAGCTGGATGCGTAAGAAGTCTTGAAAATATTTTTTTCCATTTACAACTTCATTATGTTTCTATCCAATAATTACAAATCTTTCAAAGTAGGGGCATTTTTTCAAAAATGATTACCTCTAGTTTCAATCAATTGAATAAATAATAAAACCACCTGTGTTTATATTGCTTCCGAATATTCTGCTGAATGTATCAAAAGATAATTTAAAATTAGAATATGGGCATAGTAAAATCCCAAATATTCTTTTGAAATGGAGATTTTGGAAAATGAATGAAAAATTCTCTAAATTTTCAAATCATTTATTTGAAGATAAGATTTCTCTTTTATAAAACCGTTAATGAAATTTTTTACTGATTTTTTCTCTTATTAACTGTTAACCTAGTTGTAGCATACACAATACCATTGAAGTAAAACTATTTACAGAATGATCAGAGATTAGCTAAAAATATAAATCAAACTTAAATTATAGATATTGTACAATTACATAGATTAAGCTAATCTATTACCTTAATCACTTCCAAGGAAAAAGATAAAAAGAAAATTAACAAGAACGACTAGAAAACTTGTCATATCTTATATGATTGAAAAAATATATATCATAGAGTGCTCAAATTATATAGAAGCAGATGGGTTTGCTTTCTATTTGTAACGTAAATTCAAACATCATGCTGAATTTTGAGATTCCAAAATAAATCCTCATCTATAATTTTGATGGCCACACCGCACAACAAATTTCATTTATTTAGCTCACTGTGTTTTGGAGTTACGATATTTGCATATGCACTGACAAAGAGTCAACACAAAAGAGAATTTTATCCAAAATTGGATATTGGCAATTCAAATGACAATATCATTGGTTAAATGTCATTATTTTTAATTAATGTATTATTCGGTCATCATGTTTGTGTGTATACAAATGGAGTACAGAAATGAGGAAACAGATTTCCCGTTAACTACGCAATATATACGCAACTTATTTGACGTAAAACTACGCATTTAGCGAAGAAGTAAAATGCTATATTTTATTTGTCATGATCGTTTCGGTTAAGAACCTCACTGATGCAAAAAAATTCATTAAGTTCTCGAGGAATTCCGAAACATAGAGATTCATCAATATCTTGAGATCGAATGTTTCACCGAATACATCATTTTCTTTTTGTAAACTTCATATAGAAGAAAGTAAAATTAGATTCTACAAGGACTGATACATAATATGTGGCTCTTATTATATGTTTCGTCAATAATCAGAATCTGAAATTTTAAATATACTATTTTATCTAAAAGTAAATTATGTCTGGGAATATTTTTCTAACTTCAAACAGCGAAACGTAGCAGTCATTGCCCCCATCTGCAAGCACAATTGAGCGTTTTCTTGAAATTCTTACAAAGACAATGTTTGTTTCTTTCCCCTTCAGTCTAGTGCAACAGTTCGCTTATAAAAAAATCTCATTAAATCTTCAAGGATATCCGAAACATGGAGATTCATCAATATCTTGAGATCGAATGTTTCGCCGATTACATCATTTTCTTTTTGTAAACTTCATGTAGAAGAAAGTAAAATTAGACTCTAGATAATAATAATAGTCGATAATCAAAATCTGAAACATTAAATATACTATTTTATCTAAAAGTAAATTATGTCTGGGAATATTTTTATAACTTCAAACAGCGAAACGTAGCAGTCATTGCCCCCATCTGCAAGTACAATTGAGCGTTTTCTTGAAATTCTGACAAAAACAATGTTCGTTTCTTTCCCCTTCTGTCTAGTGCAACAGTTGGTAACTATACGCTTCACATAAAAAAAAATGTTTGGAAACAGACCAAAATGAAAGCTTCAAAGAAATTGTATCAATCTTTGCGGTTTCTTTTTTAGAATTCAAAAAGTATCTTTTCCCCCATCCCTATTCTTTGCTAAGGAAAATCATGACTTCTTCTAAACCTCAATAAGATACGAAATTAAAAAAAATATACATCTTCGTTATTTCTGTTTACTGCTCTTCACTGCGGTTTCTTGGAACTTTATAAACAACATTTCGTTGAATTCCTTCCTTATTCCTAGAATTTCATGAAATTTTCTGGTTTGACACAAGATTATTTTTTTAGGAAATAGAAATGTTTATCTGTTTTGAAATATCATATTATTAATATTTTTTTAAAAAACTGTATGAAAGGAAGATAAAAGAATGAGTTGTTTATTTACAGACTTTATACGAAAACATGGTATGACTTTAGAAATTTTGACTGTTTACTTTTAGAAATATATTCTCGGAATTTATAATATTTCGATTATATCTATTAAAAATGGCATCAACAAATTTTATTTAATTATTCAAAATTTATTGCTGCTATCAATTGTAATAAATCAAATGATTATGTTAAAGCAATAAAAAATTTCGTAATTTAAATTTTCTTTCTAATTAAGAAAAGCCTAAAAATTATTACAAGATTAAATTAAATAGGAAATTGAAATAATATCCTTTAAAAACCATGAATAAACAAAGAACTGAGCATTTATTAATAAACAATTATAAATACAAATAGTTATGAACGGTTATAAATTCAAATATTTAAATACTAAGTATATTTTAGAAGACTTAAATCCTTTACTGTAAGATTATATATCTATATGTATATACAATTTTGTTTATATATATATGATTGGAATATATTAAAATAATTAAAAAAATTCGATGTTATAAATTCATTACATGATTTTTATGAAATTTCATATTTATTATACTATAATTTTTATTATATTTTATTAAACTATACGATGATATAATTAAATTTAAATTAATAATTATAAATAATTATTCATTTAATTCAGCTTACAATGAAATTTTGTTTACATTTGCTTATATATGTGCGTGGAATACATTTAATTAATTGAAAAATAATGACCGTTTCCTAATTTATAGTATATTTTTATTATATTATAATTTTTTGCATATTATTTTATTATATAATAATTTTTAATGTATTGTGATTTTATTATACTTTGAATTTTATTAAATTTTAATTTTAATTCAAATTACTATAAAATATTAAATACTTGATAATTTTTTTTACAAACACATTTCTTCTTCAAATGCAAAATGTATTAAATAAGTTTATCCTATTAATTACTTTTTAATTCATTTCAAATGAGTTGAAAGATGCCAAAATGCGTATCATAAATATATGAGTTATTATAAAAAAATTCAAATTTCCCTATTAATACAGAGTCAAATCAATTTCATTAAAGGCATCTTAAAAAATGTCTACAATTATATTTGACATGCAAAACTATATCTCAATATTATAATTTAAAAATTTTTACGTATTAAGGAGTATCAAAATTTTGCTATATTTAGTACATCTTATGTCATAAATTTTAACTTTATAATATAATCATCTATAATTTTATAAATTAATAGGAAAGGGATGAATTTGATAATAATTGACACATCAATTTATACAAGTTGAGCTTCTTCAAAAAAATTTAACAACTTTAATTATCTTTAATATTTACTACCTTTTACTTTTGTAATAAAAAGAAATTTTTATAATTAAACAAGAAAACATAAATTGATTTTAAAATTATGTATTTTCTTAATTTCCTCACAAATATTATAGTTATAAAAACATGAAAATTATACAATTGCAAAAAAAGATGCTGTTAAATCTAATTAAGTTTTTAATTACTTCGTTAGAAAATTCTTTAATGTAATACAAAAAATCTGAATGCTGTAGAAAAAATTCTAATAATTTGAAAAAACTACTACATATTATAAAACATTATTATCTTTAATTAATAAATAAACATTTCAGTTTTAGTAAGATATTGAAGTGTTAAATGTTTTCAAGTCGAATTTTAAACATGATTAATATCAACAGAATCATCAAGCAGTTAATGAGAAAAAATTAAATAAAAAATCAGTATAACATTTTTACAGATATTAATCGTAACATTTATTGACAGAAAAATAATTCTAGGTTGAAATATAGGATTCAGAATATTATAAATTAAGAGAAAAAAGGACAATTTAATAAATTTATAATATTTTAATTAAAATTTATAAAAATGTATAAGTTCGGAATTTAAAATAAAATACAACAAAGAAAAGTGCAAGTGATTGTGCAATGCTAAAAAATTTTTCTAAGGATAATTAAAATTTCTCATTATTTTGTTATATGATGGTTTGCCGACGATTTTTTGAATTTCAAGAAACACTTTCTAAATATTTAAAATTTCATAACCCTTCTATGGAATGCCATAATATATGAAATAAACTTAAATTAATGCAATTTCTCTTACTCTATTAATCTTTAATCCAGGAATAGTTTGCTAGTGTGCATTTTACTGCGTCGATTTAGTTTCCCGTGCATAAAAAAATCACTTTGTTTCGGTAGTTCAAATAAGGATTAATTAATGAAAATCAATTCCATTGCAAAATTGTCCTAAAACCAAATACTGAAAAGAAGTTTGATTAATTTTCTTTATTACTTATCAAATATACAAAAAAAAAATTTGATTATTATCAATTTGGCTACTGTAGTAAATTAAACACCTTATAAAAAGTAAATAAGTCTAAAGTAATAATTAGTATTAATAAGATGTATTATAATAATCAAATTTAGAATTTATAAAAAGCTTTCATTATGCAAATTAAGTTTTCTAACCATAAAATTGGTAAATATCAATAAAGGGCAAAAATACTTTTATATTCAAACTTGTAAATTATTTTTTTTTCAATTCCTTTCTGTAATTCGCTAAGAAAATCTTATATATTTGCTGAGAAATAAAGATAACAAAGAAAAGTTATAGAAGATTTATTTCATTGTCTTTTATTAAGTCATATGAGTTAGGCTAATTTTTGGGGTTTTTTAGCGTCAGTCACAGTACAAGGAAACATTTAATTTGACCTTGTGTTTACAAGATTTTGAAAAATATTTAGATAATGTTAAAAAATTACCTTTAAAGGTTTTTTTAATTAACTTTAAAATGATATGGAATTCCTTAATGCTGTATACAGATGTATCAGAAAAACTTTACTTGTGTAAAAGAGGTCACTTGAAGATGTCTGTATTATAAATATTAAATAATAATGTATAAAATATGTTTCTATTCATCAAAACATCATGCAAAGTTACTTAAATAAACAAAACAAAATATTTTCCTTTGTTGAGATTTATATAACGAGTAAGTCAAAAAGAGTTATTATATTCATAGCTATTCTTCGATTTCGGTATTTTTGCTGACAGAAGTAAAAGCTGTAATCCATATATAATTTGCAGAGGAAAATGGGTATAACAGCTAATAGAAAAGATTATTTTACGAGTTTTATTAATAATTATTGGACATTCAAACACAATTATTTTAATATATGGAAATTTTTTTCGTAACAAAAGTTGCTGTAAGTAAAATTTTATTTACTTCTTCAGAATCCTTCTGATTCAAAGCTGTGAGATCATTTAAAACGAACTGTGTTTTCTGTAAATTTGCTTAATTAGTCGAATAAAAAAAACTTACGACACTATACATCTCCCAAATCTATAGATATCACAATGCATTCTGTACTCGAAAATTCTATTTTTCTGAATAACAAAACGTTCAAAATAAATATACTGAACATATTTTCTATAAAATAATGGATGCAAAGTTTAAAAATTTTAGTTCTACTTTAGTTAAATTCAAAATTGTGAGAATTTAATTTGATAATTAACATTAAATATAATTTTCTAAAATTTATTCTGTGTTAAAATGTTCTGTAAATTTCATTTAAATGGTAACAAAACACATTCTTTCTTGTACGTTAATACTTAATTTACTCAACAAGTTATTTCAGTGGCAATTTTGCCATCGACAAATGAAATCTATAAGATTATTTTTATGTTTAAGAATTAATTTGTCATTGTCTAAAATATATATATAGAATTACGTTGGTTTTGGCCTAGTTCATTTTTTGGAACTGGAAACTATTATATTGCACTTGAAAAAAAGATTGAAATCATAGTAAACATCATTTAGCTACAGCTTTTATTCTTATACCATTGAGCATACTTGACTATTATTTTAAATACCTGCATTTAGTTGAGATTAATAAATTTCCATTCCTAAAAATAAATGTTTTTTTTTTTCGATTCCAACTTCTCAGCCACCGAAAAGTAAAGAATTTCTAAAATTGTTAAATCCGAATGAGATTTCGTTTCATCATCAAAAGTATTTTATTAATAAAATAAATAATTTCGAAGACAAATAAACGAAACGACGTAACAATTTGTTCGCAAAATACAATGTTTCACAATCTATCTTTAAATTCTCACACACACAAACATCAACTTTTCGATCTTATTAAGAATAATTGGTTTTCCACTTCAAGATGTAAAAATGAATGTTTCGCAAGAAGATTGAGAAATTAAAAAAACATTTTATTCTGTGGTAAGTAATAAAATGATTTTCAATTATTTTGAATTTAAATTTACAATTTAATTACGATGGTTGTTGTAGTGGTAAAAATGTATTTTAATAAGAAAGGACGGGAAGTTTAATGAAGATCAACATGTTTCTTCCTTAAATATAAAGAAAAATTTCAATTGAAACTAAAATAATAATTAAAATCAAAGATTAAATATGTTTTTAGTGTGTTCATACTATGGGAGAGATCTTTTCATTTTTCAAATCCCAAGGACGATATTCATTCTAAAAGTAAGTTGATAGAAACAAAAAAAAATGAAATACATAATTTTAATATAAATTCAAGAAAAGAATACAAAGAATGTTTCAGTATTACAAATTCCTTCATTATTTGCTAAAATTTATTCCATATCATGCGGGGTGTTTTTTGATTCTGCATGACATTTATTAGACGAGCAGTTTATTTATTTTTATAAATATTTACTTTCCAATGTAAAATCAGATCATAAATATATCACAGCAGGAAAAAATGGCCAGACTTTAAAGAAAAAAGTTGAAGAATAGTAAAAAATTAAAAGTAACAAAAATAATGAATAAAAATAGCAAAGCTTTTATTTCTATAATTAAGCTATTTTAAAGTAGGCTGTTACTTTCGCAATACATTACTAAATAATGACGTGAATTGACAAGATTTCTAAGGCTATAATAAATATTGGCAAATCCTTGAAAATGCGATATTGTAGACTAATAACAAAGAATTTGGAGAAATCATCAACGGCAAATATTACAAGTGAGGAGGTTTTGATATTCCGTGGATAAGAAATATCCCATTGCTCTTGTACAGATATATATTCTCAAGATATTCAGATTGATTAAGCTGCTCTAGGCATCAATTAGCGATTGCCAGTGAATCCTTTGTACCAGGGCATTATTCGAAAGCTATTCAATTAATCCAAGGAATCCACTTTCAAAGTACAAGTTCACAAGTATTTATTGATTGACAGTTGCAGAGTTGTTATACTCTAGTGATTGAAGGGAACTAATGTGCTGTGTCATCTACGGGGATTTATCTTTGAAGTAAATCCCTAGAAACATCAAACGATTTATTTCTTTTGTATACTTAAGAAGCACTCTGAAGAAGATATATAAATGTGTGTGTGTGTGTGTGTGTGTGTGTGTGTGTGTGTGTGTGTGTGTGTGTCTGTGTGTGTGCTATCGTTGAGGTGTATGACTGTGCCCCCCTGTAAAAATGGACTGTGCAAGCAACTGTGATGAGTGTGTAGCTGAAGTCGTTCTCTTGATCCTAGTTGGCGCTACTTGAAACAAGAGGCGCATATCTTTGGCTTAAAATCTGCAGAGGTATCAACGAGGCTTGTCCCTGGCAAGTATCATGATTAACAAAAACAATATATATATAAAAAATGTAGTTATAAAATAAACAACAGGTTTATTTATATCAAAGTAGTAAACTATTATTTTTTAAGAAAATACATGTTCCTATTTTTCCAGATTTTATTTTCGAATCTTTTTATTTAATTTTATCGTTTCGTTTCACTTTATTACACTTATTTCGTATCAACCTATTTCCTATCATTAATACTGACCAAAAACTAGCTTTTTTGTTCGATTGAAAGCATTCTCTTATCTTATCGATTTTATAAAAATAAAAAAAATCAAGAACGGAAAATTAAATTTCTCTTCTTAATTCCATTGTTCAACCCTTTTTTCTCAGGCAATATATCTAAGTTCAAACAACTAAAAATTAATAAAATATTTATGTACTCATGTTTCTGAGGCACACACATTTTTCGAACTAACAATGAACATTAGTTCTTTCCTTTGCACGCATTCGTAACTAAAATTATTCAATCGTTAAATTAATTCAACCAAAATTATTCAATTATTTGTCACTGCGTTTGTCTTAGCTGTAAGAGTTTTCCAGTTCTCTCCTCATTTGAAGCAAAAATGTGGACCAATTTCCCCTGGAAGTTAAAAAAAAATAGCCACAACCATACACTAGAACTAAGTCAGATTTCAACTTTGAGCACAATTAAATGAAGCATAATCCTCCTTTTCACAAATCACTTACTCATTAACTTCACTAGATATATATGCTGGAGAAAAATTTAGAATCACCACGCTTTTCAATTTCCAAATTCATTTAAGTATTTTGAGGATATTTTGTTTTTGCTGATCCACTTTTGCATAGTAAAATCGAAGCTTCAGAGGATTGCTTGTTTTGAAATTTTTCACTATTTCTTTTCATTTTTTTCAAAACAGAGAATTTTCGTTTCGTGTGCAAGAAAAAGAAAGTGCCTTACTGATTAACTTTCGAAGAATTTTCGGAAGAAAGGTAAATCATAATATTTGCTTATTATTTAACTCATTATCTTTAATCCCGTCAGAAGTCCATTAAATTTCCACCAAACTCAAATAAAGTATTTCTCTATTTCATTTTTTTTCTTTCTACTACCAAGCAAAAGTTAAAGAAACAAAAAAATCTTCACGGCCTTGCCAAAAATACATTGTTCAAACATAAGGAAAATCCGTATATGTTAAGTGTCAACATTTCAAAAGTGAAGTGCAATTATTCGCTTTGGAACCCATATTTTCCTCATACGTCTCGTGTTCTTCTTTTTTTGTATTTTTATTCTTTAGATTTTTAGATTCTCTTTTAATTTTTTTTCCTCAAGGAGATTTAATTTACAAGCAGCGATGCGTATAAGGTGAGAAATAAAGGTTATAAACATTTATAGCGTTGGATGAAAACCCTCATTTAAAATATAAAGATAAAATGTATTCTGTAGAAGACTTTTTTCAGAACTGAAAGTTTTAATAAAGTCCATAAATTACCTGAAGCACTTTTCTATACGTTTCGGCATAGAATGTTCTTCTTCCCTTTATTTTTCTCCTCTTTCGAAACTTCCTCAGAGTTAGGCTTAACTACACTCCAAACTATATCTCCTGTTAATGAAGATAGATAGGAAATGGTTTAAGTAAGAGCGATTTAAAACAGTAGAAATAAAAAGCGGCGAACAGAAAAGGAAGATCTAGCGAAAGAAGAATAAATTACAAGCTTTAGGTGTTGAGTTGTAAAATAAACAGTAGCAAGCTGGCTTTATGAAATATGAGACTGCGAATTTAGGCTTCATGTCAATATGCAGAAACCGGCTTTTAGGATTCTATTCTTTAATTTATTGTTCTTTTGAAACGTTCAATCTTGCCTGAATTTGTGGATGAGAATAATAAATTGTGATTAAAGTCCCTATCCCTAAAAAATAAATTCATTTAAAAAATTACAAAAAATAAATTTTGATTATTCCAATGAAATTTTATTCATTTAAATATATTTCAGTAATGCAATAAATCATAACACATTTTTTAATTATCCGTTTAGGAGAAGTAGTATATATTTAGGAAAATAACATTAACTTAAATGATTATGAATTTCAATATTTTGGAACTGGAAAAATAAACACATTGTCATTAGTTTAAATAAGTTTATTACGAATAACTTTTTACCTTGGAATTTTAATAATCAATAACACTTAAAATATTCTGTTTTTGTTGTTGTTACTTATGGCACTTGCCATGGGCAAGCCCCCCGCTGATACAGCAGCAGATTTAAGCAGAAAGGAGCGTCTCTTGTTTTTGAAGTAGCTCCAACTAGGGCCAAGAGTATGACTTAGCTACACACTCACCACATTTGCTTACACAGCCTCTTTTTACAGGGGGGCACAGTCACACATCTCACAAATAGTACACAGAAGAACAATCATGCCCAGACCGGGACTCGAACCCTTAATCCTCAGAACTAGAGGAAAAAAATTTTCTTAATACATATTTCAAAACAATAAATAAAACATTTTGCATTAGAAAGTAGATTTCTGAATGTAACTTATTAAATTATTTTACATACAAAGGAATGAGAGCTTCTAAGGAGATGTTAATTATTTTTGCAAACAAATTTTATAAGCAAATTCCAAAATTCTGAAAAGTTTTATGGAAGTTTTAAAAGCAAGTTTATCTACAAGTTTTTAATAGTTTAATTTTGCTTTCTGCGCATGAAAATTAATTTTTTAAAGGTGTCAAACTCTATCTATTAATTGTAAATCAGAATAGCACGAAGTATCTCTTAATTTATTAACCTTAAATTATAATAATAATTTTAAACTGTAAAACTAATTTTAAATTATAAAACTATTCCGTCTTGGAACTTTTCAATCATTTAAAAATATTTTGCAATTACTTATATTTTATATTTTACAAAAAAGCAGTAATTTCATAATAATGTGATTTCAGTATAAAACCATTCATATAAGGATTCTAATCCATGTTGATTTAGAATTGGAGATATGTATATGACTGAAGGACATGCTTAAACAGAAATGTAGCATTTTCTGTGGGTTAAAGAAATCTAGTACGTTAGTAATCTAGTACGAAAGTTGCACTTAAAGTGTACGCCTTAATATATGAGAAAAGATTACCTTCCTGGAAGAATTTCAAAAGAAACTGGCACAGATTAGTATCTTTCTTGAAGGTCTGCAAAGAGCTCTTTAAACAGTCAACCCAATCTTAATAATTAAATGCTAATGTACATATTTGTCCTTAAATCTTGAAATTGTACTAGAGAGTAAGGATAGAGCTTACAAATTTTATCATCCGATTCATGCTCCTCCTCAGGGGGGGTGAGGAATATAGACCCCATTAACCTATAAATCCATTAGGCTAATGGCAGTTTCTTTCCTCTCGAGTCACATGATGTCACCTTCTTCTGGTCACTGTGACATCAGTATGTCATTACTCTTCTATCACTACACTTCTTGATTCACTATCTTGATTCAGCCTTTCTGGGAAATACATCAGCATTCATCATCAGGACAGACAGTAAGCTTATAAATAGAGCAAAACATATGTCACTAATCTTAAGATACCACCATAACTCACCATACTTAAGCCACCTAATTGTCCATTCCTAATGTTTATTTACTTTATTTGCATTTACATGTTTCTTTATTTAACATATACCACTAATCTGTAAATTGCACCAAAAAACACCATCCTTGAGCCATCAACTTGTCCAATCCTAATGTTTATTTACTTTATTACCATTTACATAAGTTTTTTTTCATTTGCCAATCTACCCCTCATCAAAAAAGAATGCAATGTCAATATTTTATTGAGCTAGCTTTTGCACGGATAATTGCTCTGATTCGTTTGGGCATCGAGTCTACAAGCTTATGGAGTACATTTGCATCTAGAAAATACCATGCATTGGCTATGCAGATTTTTAGATCTTGTTAATTAGATGGAAGAGGATACTGCTGTCGGAAGCGTCTTTCCACCGTATCCCACACATTTTATATGGGGTTAAGATCCAGGCTATGCAGTGGCCAGAGAAGTTGTTGGAAGTCAGACTGATGCTCAGCGAAAAAATTTTGAACACTTCTGGCACGATGTCTAGTTGCATTATCGTCCATGTAGTATCCGTCGCCATTGGGATAAAAATGCAACATTGCAGGGTGCATTTGATCTGCCAGTTTATCTAGGTATCGCATGGCTGTTTGTTTACCCAGGAGGAACACCAGATCACCACTTCCATGGCAGCAGAACACGCTCCATATCATAATAATCCCACCAGACCCTTGCATAGTGCGAGTAAAGCAAGATGGATTCATGGCTTCTTGGGATTCTCGCCAAATTCGAAGTCTTGCATTAGTGTAAAATAAGGTTCATCCGACCACATTACCCTTTTCAATCCTCAGATGCCCAGTGTCTTCTTTCCCGTTACCACTGTGTCGGAGCAGAAATAAGTGGTTTTCTCACAGGCACTCGACTATGCATTCCTATCCTCTGCAATTCTCTGTGCATAGTTCACGCTGAAATCTGTTGGGAAGATCCTTGGTTGATGATTTGAGTCAGTTGAATAACAGTAGAATCCCTGTTCTGTCTTACCATTTGACGGAGACGCCACCGATCAAGCTCTTCGAAAACTGTGCTCGAACTGAAATTACGTCCTATAAACAAGGACTATGGGTACTGATTCCAACTTTTAAAAAGCGTTGATATGGCTGCTTTTCAGAACCCAGTGAGACCTGCCACCTTCAAAATCAAGACACCTGCTAAACGGGCACCAACAACAATGTGAAAAACGCCACATGAAGTAAATGTGGCGTTTTTCACATTTTACTTCATTCATCGCAAAAAGGACTCTTACACCTTACTTATAGTAGCATTCTAACCACGTGTCACCCTCGTTATAACAAAAAATTGTATACTTTATCCCTAGCACGCATTCAAATGCAAATCTCAAAGTTTCGAATTCATTGGTCAGTGAATGTATATATCAAAGTTATGCTTGAATAAAGAACGCTAAAAATGTGGAAGCAATATCTATCTATAATAAAATTTCCATATATTCACATGTGAAATTAATCATAATATTTTATAATCAAATTTAGGGAGTTTACATGAACCAAAATAATAATTTTCAACTCATCAACTATTAAGAATTAAATTACTCTTTATATACTAATCACTTTAAAAGAAGTCTTAAAAGATATATCTGACGATATCTAATCACATCATAACTACAAACCGAACTGATTTAAAAAATTAGTTAACAAAATTTATTTTAATAACTAATTCATTCAGTAACAGGGGGAAATGAAGGAAAAAAATAACTTTATTTCATAGTTATTATTAATAATATTAGTAAATTATGCTCAAACTCTTCATAATTGGTTAGCATTTCAGGGTTTCAATTTTTTCTAGTTTTGAGAATTATTTAATACTAATCAGTGATGCTTTATACTTTTGCAATTTTTTCGCTTTCAAACAATTAGTCCAAATATTTAAGATAAAATATCTAACTATGTGCAGTCCTCTAAAAATACTAAGATTAATTTCAAATGTTAATATATAGTTAAAGTGATTCAATTTTATAAAAACAGAATTTTTTATCTGTGAATTCATTTTCAATCTTCGTACGTTTGTGCAAAATTGATTATTTTGAATCAAAGCATTTCCATTCATTATGCCTCTCATTTTTTTAAAAAAATTTGAAAATATTCACTCTCAATTCATATTAAATTAAACATAAGTTTAGTTTTTTTTAGCATCACGGCATTGTAAAGTAGAATTTTTTAAACATTTTAAAGAGTATTTGTATGAAAGATTTAGACACTGCGTAATTGAGTATTTCCTTTAATCTGCTTTCTAATAGTTGAATCCTTTATTTGTTATTTTATGAATTGAAATATTTAAATAAAACAGACTTTATTAATTCAAACTCCCATTTCATAACTAATAACAAATTTCTAATACATTAATTTAATTTCCATTCAGAGAATAATTAAATATTTCTTTATGGAAATCCTCAGGAACTATTCGTTTTATAAAAATATCCTTTAACGATAATAGTATCAAAACTGAATTTCTTTTGATGTAACATTAAACATAAAGTATTTTCCGCAACATAAAAATATAAGAAAACATCTCTTATCACAATGATCTGAAGTAAGACCTCCCATCTTTTTTTGGATCTCGGAAATTATTTGTCTTGGTTATCCAGAACATAACAAATATAGCTACAAGAGAAGGTGACTAACCCCAATACTCCCAGCAAACGATTGCTTCGAGAATTGACATCCAAGACAGCATGCCGAAAAACACAGCGGCTTCACCTCTCAAGGCGCCGCTTTTCCCGTCATTTACTTCCGCTGATAAACTCTTTCTGCCACTCAAATTCGCTATTGTTCTCATCTCTTACTTTATTAGAGCGTTTCTTTTGAACAGTTTTATTTTTTTTTCTTCAAGTTTTCTTTTAATAATGTTTCTTCTCTTTTTATAGTAGAAAATGTGACACACAAGTTAAAGATTATTACACATTTTGATCTAAAGGAAATAAATATATAAAAAATATAGCAATATAAGTAGCTCTATCATGGGGGTGACTTGCTGCCTTTTTTTTCTATTGGTCATTTTTCACGACTCCTAAAATATTAGGCGATATCCTACAGGTTACTAAGTGTTGAATCTGCCGTTATGATAAAGTAGCTTAAAAACGATGTAAATTATAAAGTGAATGCGATATTATTATATCATTTTAATATTTTAAAGATGCAAAGCAATTTTTACTTTGAAAAATCAATCTGCTTTATGTGAATATTTTCAAAAGAGCAAAATATAGCCCTTAAATAAAAAAGGAATTTATATCCTACAGATTATTATTATTTCAGACAATTAACTAAAAACGGTATAATTAAATATTTCAGCACTAAAAATATAATAATATATTTATTTATACGCAGGAGGGTTGAAATATGCTTAAAGCATAAAGTTTCACATAAATAAATATTTTGCATATCTTTTAATTATTATCAAGTTTACCTTAATTGTTGAAAAAATTTAAAAATTTCATGGAATTATGTTCCATTGTTTTATAAAGGGTTTTATTGGACAGCTCTTCTATCTAAAGGTTTTTGAACTATTTAAAAATTTACCATAAAGGTTTTTGAAAAAATTAATTAGTATTTAGATTGTAGTAAATTTGGAATGGTTAATTTCGATACGTCTTTATTTTTCAAATTTTAACAATGTATTGCTAAAATTCTTGCCGATTAACTGCCTGGGAAGGTTTCTAAAATTGAGATATCATAAAAGAAGACTATTTAAAGGTTAATGCTTGACAAATTTATTTTTCTAATTTATTTTTCCGATTTTTTAAATGTCTTTTTTTTTAAAGGGAAATGGCAATAAATAATAATCCATTAACCAGATAGATCAAAGGAGAATGTTTAAAATGTGGTGTATGTTGTTGTTGTTTCTTATGGCACTTGTCATGAACAAGATCTCTGAGGTAATCAGCAATGTAAGCCTAATTAACGTCTCTTATTTTGTAGTAGCGCCAACTAGGCCCAAGTAGTATTGCTTTTGCTACTCACTCATCACAGTCCCCTTTTACATGGGGACACATTCACACATCTTACAGATAGAACACAGAAGAACAACCATGCCCGAACCAGGACTCGAACCTGGAAAGCCCAGATTAACGAGGAAGACGCGCTACCTCTATGCCAGGACGCCGGTAATGTGGTGTCTTATGCCGTTGATCATTATTTTAAAAACACAAGCTTTCGTATCACTTCATAAACGAAATTATAAAATAAGAAAGTTGTGTGAGGAAAAAAATAAATATCAAAAAATAAATGAACATTATTAAATCATAATTGTTAAAAACGGCAGCAATTTAAATGTGTAAAGAAATAATAATGACCAAAAACAAAACAAAAATGTCTGTTTTTCATATTTTCTCTACACAATAGAAATTGAATAAGCCTAGGGAGATATAGCCTGATTCGCCCTAGAATTTCAAGTAAAACAGCAGTAATCACCTCGCAGAATGCCTCTCTCTATAAATATATCTCGTTAGTTCGGAAATATCTTCCAGTAATAGTAATTTAAAAATTTCGTTGCGAACGTTTTTTTTTTCAAATCAATGAGCTTCAAATGGTATTACTATGTTACAGTTTTAAAAATATAATACCTGATACATGAAATTTCACTGTAGAGTAATGCAATAATAGTCATTGTAGAATAATGCAATAATAGTCATTGTAAAGTAATGCAACAATAGTCATTGTAGAGTAATGCAAATACAAAGTAGAGCATTATCTTCCTGGTTTTCTCGATGTGCAATTATGTAAGCACGCCTTATTTCGTATCCCAATCTTGATTTTTATATCTTGCAATATTGTAAAAGAATTTCAAAAAAGTACATTTTAGTTTTGTAATTAAATACAACATCGGATTTACGAATGTAATATTTGCTTATATCAAGAACTATAATTTATTATCATGTGCAACATACGATTTCTAATTGAAAATAAAAGATAAAAGTACTTTGTACTTGGTTTCAGTGTGATAGATCAGGAAAATCGAAAAATAATCAAAGTGCATTTTAATAATAAATCAAAGATTTACAAAATTTTAATAATTTTTTTTCCAAACTTATTGTTTTTAAATTTTTTATGTCACTTATATGGTTAATGAGAAATTCTATCTTGAAATGAAATAAATTACCGTTTAGAAAATTTTCGAACTTTTTTCTATAATTATCTCGTACAAACTAATTTATTTTTCGAATTATAAATAGCGTCTCTACTAATAATTAGCATAAAAAATAATATGCTAATAAGGTTTTACATTTAAAATCACATTTAGCTCCGATTGTAATAATTACATTAAAAACACTGATACGATATAAAACACATTATTCAGAATATCACCAGAAGTCACTAATTCCAGCTGTTTATTTAGTAAACATGTGCGAAAATGGTATTCGAGGGTGTTTTATTTCTACAACTGATTAATTTGTGCAAGACTATGCCCCTATAATATAATTATATACTGTCTAATTTGTACAACAATAAATTTTTCCGATTATTTGTTAGCTAAATTTTACAATGAAGCTATTAATTTTCAAGAAATATATTAAAGTAATTTGTCATTCGTAAATTCTTCCAGTAACATTTTAAATTCAAAAATAAATAGAAGGTAATTTTAACTTTTAGTTATCAATTTAAGTAACTAAAGGAAATTTCACAATACTAAAAAAGTAACTATATTATTTTGAGAGGAATATTTTAATTTAATATGGGTTTCAATGTATATAAAAAAATCCAATCATTTACTTTGTCTTTAAGCAATTTTTAAATTTCAATATTTGTGTTAAATTACTTATTTTATAATTTAACACAAAGGGTAAGAAAAAATCAAAATTGTTACTTCTAATAGCCTCGCATTACTTAAAGAATGTAATCATTATTTATTACTTGCTGATGAAAACACTAAATAGTTTAAGTTAAAATGTACTATGAATAATTTAAATTTGCAAGCATTTATTTCAGAAAAGCCATAAAAATTGCATTATAAAATTACATGAATTATCAATATACAATAACAATATAAAATTAATCCGTTGTTTTGCCTGGCTAGTTAGCATAAAATGAAAAGTTATTTCGAATGTAATTTTACTATTTTAAAAATCCAAATTTAAAAAATGGTTAATTTGACATAAAAATCAATTTCACAACATTTAAATTAAATGGTTGAATTTCTTTCAAGAAAATAAAACTAAACAAAGTATATTATGACACAAGGCATGAAAAATAGTTATCATCTTTCTTAAAAAGATAAATAAAAAGTCACTGCAAAGCGGCAATACCTGAATTACATTGACTCCCACCACTTTTCTCTTAAAGAAAGGACTATTACCCGTGATGTTCAAAATCACGAAAACTTCCTTTGCTGAAAACATAAGTTCAACACTGTTTGCTTTATGTTTCACAGACAAAACTTTCACTCTTAATCCTTCCCGTCCAATCGATAACATCAATATTGGTCCAAGGATCCATGCGCATGTGGTTATCGATTACGTTCCTGTTTCGTTGCTGACGTGAAATGACGAAAAATTACGAATTTTGTGGTCGTCACTTAGTAAATTTTGTAACAAGATGAAAAAATCAGGAACCACCAATTGTACGAAGGACTTCAAGCGAAAACACGAGAACCTAAAGTTGCAAATCACTTCAAAAAGTCATTTTACATTTCCGAACTGCAATAATTGAATATTTAAAATAAATTACCCTTCCTGAAATCATTATTGCTAATAACTTTGGTTCCATTAATTTCTCGTAGATTTTAAATTAATTTTACTTACAGTGCTATCCTCATCTGTAACTTTTAGATAAGTGGCAATAATGATTATTCAGGAATTTAATTATTAGGAAGGGAACAATTAATATAGAAATTTATAGTGGTATTATGAAATGGTGAAAGTTTTAAGCTGTAAATTAAAAGTAAAATAGGCAGTATATAGCAGCTTCATACATAGTTTGCAACTGATGAAAATTATGAAGGAAAAGTTTATTTTTAAAAGCATGATTTTTTAAGAGATTTAAATTATTTGCATTTAAAATAAGTTGTCATATAAATCCTTTTACCTTGAGATTAAATGAGATTTGCGAGATTTTGAGATTTTTAAATGAGATTTGTGAACAATGCATAACTTTCTCATTTGAAAAGTTATTTTTTAGAAAGAAAAAAAACTTGATTCACTGAGTCATTTCTTCAAATAATTAAACATGTGAAATAAATTCATCCTTTAAAATCAATTTTCATCGACCTAAAATTAGTACTTTTTTACCAATAGTCGTCTGCAACCTTTTTTTCAGAAATATTTTAAGCATAGATTTTTCCTTCAGAAACTAAAGATATTCTTCAAAATGTATTGTTTTAAGGTCATCTTTTAAGTATGACATTTTAATGGATGTGCTTATAATTGTTTGTAATCGATAATATTTGAAATATATCCTAACTTGGAATCTCTAAAGATTAAGAAAAGGGTTTATAAACCAAAAAGGCAATAATAAATAATTCAGATGATATACTTCTAAAGAGAGAGAATCCAAAATAATTCATTTGAAAGTACTGTATTCTAAATCTTAAATCATTAAAAACGTTTTTTATTTAATATTCTATTAATAAAAATTAAAAATCAGTAAAACAAAATAAAACCATGAAAGCAATACCGAAAATTGTCAATTACCTACATAAACTACTGCAAGCATAAATCTTATCAAAAGAGACTGCATTCAAAAACATTTAATTATTATTTTTTGATTTTATATGATGAACGTAACAATTAGCAATAACTCCAAGTTATTTCTATATACCTGCAATGCAATCAGATAAAGAAAAAAAAAAGAAAAGAATGTAACCAAGCAAAGTAAAATCCTTCCAGAACTTCTGTCAGGGGAGAAGACGAAAAAAATTCTACGGTAACTCCAAATCATCAAAATTCCAAATTTCAAACAGATACTGTTTGCTTTTGTTTTACGAACCCAGTGCATCGATTAAACGGTTCATATTCATGATATTTTCTCTGTTTCTGAATGGTTTTCAGAAATCGAATGATTGTTTAATATTAAATCCTCAAAAAGAGAAATAACACTGAAAGTTCTGAGAGCTGCTAAAACACTTTTTCACCTTTCTATCATCATTTTTAAAAATTTATTTCTTTATGAATTCTGGACAGCATTCTTCTGAAGTTACTTGGACAATTATTAGTAGTTTGGTTATTCTTTTTTACTCCAGAAAGTTATAGAAAAAAATTAGCATTTTTCAACCGAAACTATTTGTAATAATACGTATAGATTGTAAACAACATTTATTTTTTCATATCTTATTTTTTTAAATAAATTTCAGCTGCTTGAAGTCTGATTAGAAAAAAAAATGCATGTTCACAACAATAAAATTTTTAAATTTTTGAATTTGAAAAAAATAGATGGTAAGATTAATAATATCATTATGATATTATTTTGGAGTTTTATTTTAGTATTTAATTATTAAAATATACCTATGTAAATTCAGCTATGCTCTCTTATAATACGTAATTTTAATAATTATCATTACCCTCAAGATTTGAAGGTATGATACAGTTTTCATTTGATTCAAAATTCTCATCCCTGAGCATGAGTCTTAAATCATTACATCAGTTAAAAACCAAATTTGGTGAGTTGTTTACAAATATCACCCTTTTTTTATATTTGTCTCTAAGAGGTATGCATAATAATGAAATCAAACAATAGTCAACTTTTAAAAATATAATGAAGCAAAACAATAATCATTTTTTTTAAAAAAAGAATGAAGTGAAACAATAGTCAACTTTTAAAAATATAATAATGAAGTGAAAGAATATTCAACTTTTAAAAATATAATAATGAAGTAAAACAATAGACAACTTTTAAAAATGTAAGAATGAAATGAAACAATAGTCAAATTTTAAAAATATAAGAATGAAATGAAACAATAGTCAAATTTTAAAAATATTATTATTGTATTTTTTAAATTTATATTATAAAACAGGCATTACTTATAATTTATTTTCAAATGAAAAATAAGTCTGCAATTAGTTAGACATAAGAAAACAAAATAAAGACAAGATATAAATATCAGGCGAAACTATGAATAATTAAACTACTATCGAAAATTTTAGAACATTTAAGAACTATGAACATTTAAGAATTATTATCGAAAAAAACTCTAGCGCACTAATAAATAGTCTGATTATTATAATAATGATGATCGGGATGACTGTTTTCATTAAATTAAATATAATGAGGTGGCAATAAATAGCTGCTACAGAATATGTTTTGAAAATAAGTCTAAAGCATAGAAAACCATCAATAAAATAAAATAAAAATATTACAAAAAAGCCCTAGAGATAATCTTTAATCCTCGCAAGCATTTTCAAAGCTTACAAAGGAAAATAAATCGAGAAAGTATTTTATGAGATTTGATCCGATAGATTGTGAAAACGCAACTCCATCAACTTTAACATCCTTCTGGTAATCACATAATCCTCTCTTTTTCCCAAAACAGTTCATTCTACGGGACAATATTACATGATTTCCAATGAAGTTTTCTTTCCAACGACAACACCTTCCTTTAATTATGGTATCATTTACGAACTTTAATCAAACGTTTGTGAAGAATTTGATTGAATGTGCTAAAAATTGGACTGAAACTTTTTTATGCCAAGGTGTTAAAATGTTGCCTTGATTTCTAATTAGGGGTTAATATTTTTAACCTTAATTAAGATTAAATCAAACTTTTTGAACTCTTGATATTTTAATATTTCGTATATAGAACTACGATTTTATGATCATCAATTTCCACAGTACTTAACAATTTTTAAAATGTTGCACAATATTATCAAAATGAACTAGTGCATTCTGTAAATGAGTTAGTTAATGTACACTTTAATAATACTTGAAACTTTTCCTTTAGAATTTCAACAATATTTAAAATGTATTATAAAAATAATTAATATTTAACTACAAAATTCTTCATTCACATATTCATATTTTTCCGCTATTCGTATTTTTCGCAATTCATATTATATCGCTATACCATTAATTTTTTATAATAATTTAACAATAGTGGAAAATTCAGCGTTTTTCAGAAATTAAATAATATGAATAACATGAGTTTATTTTAAAATGTTATTTTCCAAATGGATATTTTCTTTTTGTAAAAAAAGATAATATATTCTTTTCTTCACTATAATGTATCTTTCATTTATCATACATATTTGCAACTTGTGTATAAATAAATTATATTATTCCTATGAATATTTTCTATTTAACTATTTTATGCAAAACGTAATTCATGTGTAATTAAAGTGATGTCGAATATCTTTCTAAGCACCGACAATGTACATTTTTTATTTCTGTGTAAAATCATGAGCTATTCAAACGAGGAATTGTAATAACATGGCTTCCGAAATAGTATTGAAAAATTCAAAAGCAATTTCTTCGTTGCCCGAGGTAAGAGACTTTGCGAACCTAAAAAGACTTAAGCAGAAAAGAATATGTGTGTGAAAGCTAGCATAAATCGATTCATTTTATATTCGGAGGGAAAATGAACACATAAAGACCGCAAATTCATCAAAGAAATTAATGTTTTATTTGTTTGAAAAAAGGAGGTTTTTTTGTGTTAATAGCTCAGAATTATACAAAAAATGGGAAGTTTTATTCTTAAGAAATTTTCAATAAAGTCTAATTCAGTTGTCTTTTTATGTAGGATGCAGTCAGAAAAGAAAAGCACAACGAACAAAGGCTTTTTCCTTTCTACAGAAAAAAATTCCCATAATTTCTGTTTAATAGTTCCATTAATGAAAAAAAATTATTTTGGCTTCCAGTGATTTACTCATTTACAATTTATTTGAATTTCACTGAAATTATTTTAGTGTTTTAGAAGACACAGGAATAGAATTAAGGATTTTTTTTGTAATTTGAAATATTGTTTGGAGTTCAAAAATTTTTTATGCACGTGAGAATTCTTTAATTTCCACTAAAAAGTTGTTCTTTAATGTATTTGTAACAATGATAAATAATAAAACAACTGAATTTTATTAGAAAGAAAATCAAGGTATACATCGTAAAAATAATCATTAGTATACATCTCTGAAATTACAAAGTATTGCTCATAAGTTATCTTTCTCATAAAAACACATACCTACACACTTTAAAACATACCTGCAAATATATGAAAATAATTACTGATATGATATTTAAAATGATTCAAAAACTTTCAAGAACAATAACTATTATTGGTAACTTTTCTTCTTATTTTTTTAAACAATATAAGTACCTTTTCTGCTTTAATATCACCAACCTTGGAACAAGATGTACGTATTCACAACTAAATTGTAACAACAAGCATTATCTCACAGGTTATAAAACGCGCATTTTTTCAGTCGTTACCTAATTGCATAAATGCGTGTTTCAACCTAATCATGGTTTTCATGGCATCATTAATTCCGTTTTAACAACTATGAAACATGCAATTTACTTTAATGTGAGCCATGGCCTGGAACCTTCTTTACATTCATTAAGGGAAAAATGGTTTTGTTAATTTGTAACAAATACGTACAACCAGAAAATGAGCATCGAACGTCAGAAACTAAAATTGACTGTTGATGAAATCTTCAAAATATTTGCAGTAGTGATCAAGGTTTTTTTAAAAAAAACGCTTATAATGTATATATGTCATACATAAAAATTCTAATCAAATTTTTTAGATCTTACTTTAAAAAATATATTTTTTGCAAGTGAGATATAAATTGGATTTATTTTACTTTTATGCCACTCATGATAAAAAAAGTATTAAGTTTTCGTTAGAACGTATGGAGAAATTTATTTATATAAAAAACAATTTTATTCGTTTTACATTCCTAAGCAAATATCTCGTTTTGTAGAAAATCATCCAGCCTATGATCACATGAATTCAAAATAATATTTTGCTTCAATTCCTTTCAATCCCGAAACTTTCACAATCCTTTCCAGCAGAAATAGCATAACCGTTGTATACAGCTCAGCAAATGAAATTATGTGTTCCCGAAGAATACAGAGCTTGAGTCGGCTTTCAAAGGAATGTAAATATGAAATTTAATTCAAACAGAGCGCCACGAAACAGACATGCAGACATGGATCCCTCATATGAATATAAAGAAGAATGAATAGACGAATGCTGTTTGAAGGAAAAGTCTTTGGATTTGAGGATTCTTTCAGTATTCTATTTCACAAAATATTGGAAGAAAAATTGTTCGTCCCAGGGGATATACAAACGTTTCATCTCAGCAGAATGCATAGTAAGAATGGTATGCAGTCCTATGCTAAGAAAAAAATAGATAGGATTTTTTTATACGTACTGAATTTCCGTATTTCTATAAAATGATTTTATTTCTTCTAGTTACTTTTTAGTGTCTTTTAATAATGGTTAAAACAATTTTAAAATAAATTTTTGCTTCGTATAATGGAACAAGATGCATTTAGTTTTATGTCAGAATATTTTACGTTTTTATTTAAATATGTGAAAGAATGCATACTGTCTTTTACTCTGACGTAAAGAATGATTAAAATGAGAGATATGAGATACATGATAATATTATTATTCTCTTCGAGTCTGTTTAAGTAAAAAAATTATAAAAAAAATTTAACTTCATAACATAACATTTAACTAGAAACAAACATAATCTTTTGTTATTTTCAAAGTACATACATTTTAAATGAAAGAATAATAATTAATTTCACTTTTATGAGCATAGACAAATGATGTTCGAAGGAAAAGTCTTTGGTTTTGAGGATTCTTTCTGTATTCCATTTCACAAAATATTGGAAGAAAAGTTTGTTCGTCCCATACAAACGTTTCATCCCATCAGAATGTATAGTAAGAATAGTCTGCAGTCCTATGCTAAGGAAAAAAATAAATAGGATTTTTTTTATAAGTATTGAATTTCCGTATTTCTAGAAAATGATTTTATTTCCTCTAGTTACGCTTTAGTGTCTTTCAATACATGGTTAAAACAATTTTAAAATAAAGTTTTACTTCTTATAATGGAACAAGATGCGTTTAGTTTTATGTCAGAATATTTTTCGTTCTTATTTAAAATGTGAAAGATAATACGTTGAAAGAATGCATACTGTCTTTCTCTCTGACGTAAAGAATGACTAAAATGGGAGATATGAGAAGCATGCTAATATTATTATTCCCTTCGAGTCTGTTTAAGTGAAAGAAATTTGCAAATTTATAAAAAAATATAACTTTATAACATAACATTTGACTAGAAACAAAGATAATGATTTTTCTTTTCAAAGTACATACATTTTAAATGAAAGAATAATAATTATTTTCACTTTTCTGAGCATAGATCAATGCTGTTCGAGGGAAAAGTCTTTGGATTTGAAGATTATTTCAGTGTTCTATTTAACATAACATTGGAAGAAAAATTTTTCGTCCCAGGAGTTATACAAACGTTTCATCTCAGCAGAATGTATAGTAAGAATGGTCTGCAGTCCTATGCATTTAGTTTTATGTCAGAATATTTTACGTTCTTATTTAAATATGTGAAAGATCATACGTTGAAAGAATGCATACTGTCTTTTACTCTGACATAAAGATTGACTAAAATTAGAGATATGAGAGGCATGATAATATTATTATTCACTTCGAGTCTATTTAAATAAAAAAAATTGCAAACTTAAAAAAAGGTAACTTTATAACATTTGACTAGAAACAAAGAAAATGCTTTTTCTTTACAAAGTACATACATTTTAAATGAAAGAATAATAATTAATTTCATTTTTTCTGAGCATTTCCACCTTTTAAAAGTTTTTAATTTTTTATGCTCGATTCTAATAGTATGCTTTTTATTCTTAAGAGTAGTTTGAAATAATAATCAAAAATACTTGATAACTATTTAAAATCTACATTTTGATACCTAAGTACCTAAACTCAGAAAATAATATTATTTACAATGAGTTAACCTTTATATACTTCTTTCTATTTTTTTAAATTTCAAATAAAATCTGTTTATATAACTTTTATCTTTCAATTACAAAATTGTCCTTCTAAACCTTGATATCATTTTATAAATAAATATTTATACAAATTGTTTAGACTTTTACAAATATGTTTTCAAACAACCCCTTTTAATATAGGAAATGAATTCATTCATTTATAAACGGAATTCTTTCTACAATATCAAGAAGCACTTTTGTTTTTATTAAACTTCAATTTAGAAGGTCTTAATAAAAGGAAAAATCATTTATAACACTCCTTAATAAAGATTATTTAATGTCAGTTTTAACATTTTAAATTCAAAATTGTTTCTTAAAAATATATTTCCTTAATTCTTTTTTTTCATATTCACAATAAAATTTTTATTCAATCTTATGTATTTAGTTTCAAATAATAGATATTAGAGAAATAAAGATATAACAGTCGGACCAGTGTCTTTTTAACTTTAAGGACAATAAGATTTAAAAAAATTAGCTAGAAAAATAGTGCTGAGGTCTCGGACTTAGCTTAATTTTTAATCATTTCATGAAATCAATAAAATAAAAAGTACTGATTATATTTAATTATTTTTATTAGATTCTTCTAATTTATATCTAATTTGGTGGTTCTCCTCTACTGTAATATAAATATGAGTCAGCGTCTCTGATAATTCATCACAGAAAGTTATTTCTTCCTGATAACTCTTCTGAAAATCCCGCAATCTCCTTCGTGTATCAAGAATTTAATCGCGTAGATAACAAATTCAGCAATGGAATCTATTTTATACAAAGTCCGCTCATAATATAAGATCCTACAATGAGTGCTTTCAAAATTACTCAAAAATTTTCAGCATATTTAAGAAAGTATTAAGAATAGTCTGGCTTGTATTAGTTTATAAATTTAATAAGTAATTTATTAATTCTGTTTGCTTCATTTTCGAAACTATATTAGAAAATAGATGAAAGAAACAGCATTTGAATATGGCAAAAAAACTGCATGGTGCCCACTACACCGTGTTTTTTTTAAAATTTGACCTTCAGTTTTAAACCTGTATTAGTAATAAAAGGCTTAGTTCTCATATAAACATGAAGATTTTAAATATTCATGTGAAAAACATACTTCAAAATACTACTACTGGAATTTTTGTATTAATTTAATATGTTAAAAATATTGATCTTATGTAATTTTAAACACATAATTTTCTCTAGTAAATTTGTCTTCCAGAGTGAAACAGTGCAATTGAAAAGTTTTTTATATTTAAAGTGAAACTGTTAAACATTAAAACAATAATGCAGTTAAATTATTTTGAGCAGTAAAACGATAAAACGTGATAAATACTTAATCTTTCAACATTATAAAACCTATTATAAAACATTGTGATTTATAAACAAATATAAAAAATCGTTCTCAATATAATTTTTAATAAATGTAACAGAATTTATTTTGTTTATTATTTTATGAACTACCAAGAAAATTGTTTGGTGAACTAATCCTCTGCTTAGGAAAAAATATCATCTTCAAAATACAAAATTTAATAGTTGTGTAATTTCTTATATTTTTCAAAATACATATAATGCGTTCCTGATTGTCATTAGTAGAGAGTTTTTCATCATTGTTAACAAAATATATTTTATTTTTATCTGACATTCTGTTTTGAGATATTTTTTATAATTTGATACTTTGATAAGCAATAGTTTTTAGACTAATGCTAATTGATAACTCCAATATCTAATTAGGCCACATATTTTCTTCTCATTTATCTGACACTACATTATTTAGTTCAAGCAAAGTACGAATCCAGTAAAATTATTTTTAGATTAGAACATGTTTCAACAGCAATAAAAGTATTTTGTGCTTCAAAGCAAACAGGAATCAAATCTTTGGTATTTCCAATTCAATTTCTCTTTTCCCTCGCATCTATTATGAAAATTTAGAGGAATTTTTCGGAATAAAATTCAGTTTCAAATTTCATCATAAAAAGGGTAAAAACCGCCTAAAAAACAGCTGCCAAATTTTGATCATTACTGATACAACCGACATTTTAAGAAATCCTACAAAAGGTTATAATTTTCTTATTTTTAGTGTAAAGAGCTTGAATATAGATGAATATTCTTAATTTCGTTAAAAAATAGTCATTGAACGAATATTTTTTTCATTTATTAAATAAAAATGAGAATATTAACAAAATTAATTTTTTAGAACTCCAGATATATTTTTCTCATTAGAAGTTAAGAAATTTGAATACGTTAATTATTATTAATAATTCATTTTATTTACTCGCAATAGTTATAGAGGTAATTTTCGCAATGATATAATCCAATTTTTAACTTACTATAATAAAATATAGTAAAAATACTATTATGAAAGTTAATGGCATTAACTACTATTATTAATGATAATCCATATCGTCTTTTATCATTTAGTTTCGTTTACCAAAAATATTTTTCCCTTATGAGTAGTTCATTTGGATCAAAGTTTCCAAAGTTCAAATCATCCAAAGTCGAAAATAAATTATCAAACTCATATCAAGAATCATGTATGTTTGCTTTCAGATTAAATATCCATTAAGGGGGGACATGTTTTGGGGTTCCCTCTACGGGCGAGTTCCCGTTATTCCTATCAACCGCAGAGATTGGACGATAACGAGTTGACTCTCGCTTCTTATTTTATTCAGGCCCTCCTCTTGCAATTAGCAAATTAGCATGAAAGATAAAGCATCATTAATTGGAGCAAAAGAGGGGAGAAATTAATAGGGGAGTAGATTGCCGTTGCAGGACATCAGAATTTAAGCTGGATATTGATGGTCTTGATCCCAAAATAAGTTCGGTTATGTTGGACATGAATTATTAGACCATTAAAAGTTTGTTTCAGTATCATTGTTTGTTAGTAGCTCTATTAAACCCCTCATATTAATGAGTAGGACAGAAGCTGAGGTATCACAAATCTTTTTTATCAGATCTTTTTTGCAAAGTTGCTGTATCTGGATTTTTTTTTCTATTTTCATTTGGCATATCTTTGAAAATATCGCAAAAACATAAAACATTTTAAATACGGTCGGTGATTGTTTTTAGTTATTTCAAAAGGAATTGAAAAAAAATCTCAAAGTAATGAGCAAATTAGTTAATTTAATAATGTATTTCATATTACTTGTTCTTTTCTATACTTTAAATTTCCTATTATTAATTTTTTTATAGTTTTAAGTTTTCATCGTCATTTTCTGAGATACTTCAAACACAATATTTCGTTTCTGAAATGCCTGTTTAATTACTGGAGATGCAAGGTGTAAAAAAATAATAATAAGGTTGATGCTTTAAAACTTCTCATATTTAATTTTGTTAATGTATTTATACTTTATAGTACATTCACTCCCCTTCTATCTCTTTGATCTTTACAAAATTCCTAGTGCCCGAAAGAAGAAAGAAGAAAATAATTCATGAAAAATGAAACAAAGTCACACGGACACGATCAATTGAATAGGGCTGATGTTCTACGATCAGGAAAACTTGCTTGACTGAAACCGCACGCTAGCACACTGAAACATAAACTGGAGCACTGCCCAATTTAAGAAACTACGATTTGCTGCCCGAATGAATGCCCGAAAGAATGAAGAATAAAAGAATTCATGAAGAATGAAACAAAGTCAAACGGACACGATCAGTTGAATAGGGCTGATGTTCTACGATCAGGAAAACTTGCTTGACTGAAACCGCACGCTAGCACACTGAAACGTAAGCTGGAGCATTGTCCGGCTTAAGAAACTAGGATTTGCTTCCCCGCAGAACAGGTTGTTATCTCCAAACCCTTAGAGTAAAGATCATCGATTAAAATTGTTGGTTTGCCGCTTGAACTTAAGATAGCAAACTCAGTATCTGTTTACCGAATTCGGTAATGAGGATAAGAGGCGTCACCAATCCCTTCTTGTCTCTTAAAACCTAATAAACTAATTAAAAATGTCAGTATTCGACAAGAACTTATCTAAGCATGTTTGTTACAATAGTAACAAGTTTTTTTACGAATTCGTCACATTTCTCATTTTGAACACTAAAGCCTTTCTTCCAACTTAGTATAAGTGACTGAATCTATCCCATAGGTTAGAGTTACGTACGTGAGTGTATTGTAAAGAGGTAGAGAGTCGCCATGTCATTGGCTTATTTGTCGTTCCACTTTGAAATAAACAGCTGGGATATTTTCCACATATTGAATTTAAATTACAATGTTCATCTTCAATGTATTATACTCTTGTCGTGATTTGCTATCACTTCATTATTTATATATCACTTATGCAGCTTAATGTGCATGCGTTATACATGAGATAATCGTGTAATTTAATGAATTGAGTGCTTTGAAATGTGACGAGAATATTTTGTAAGATATATAAAGAGGAGTATGTCATTTAATTTCTACTATTAGCTCAAAAAGATCCCTATATATATTTATATATCTTGTGCAAATTTTTAATCGTTAATAAAATATTTTTTAGTCATCCAACCAAGCTCAAGTACATTTTTTAAACTCGTAGTGGATGACATTTGATGTTATTACACTTTTTTCAAATATTAATTCCATTTTTTAAATAAATTAATTGAAAGCTAACTTTCTCGCCAAAATCTTCATTTCCCAGCCGCCAAATAAGTAATGAATTCAGCTTGGTTTATTCTCATTCTAATAAGGTTAGACTTAACACTTTCTCGGCGGATTGTTTTAACGGATTCTGTTTATTTTCATTATTTTTGATGCATTTAAAACTAAACATTGTTAATTAATAGATTTTTCCGATTCATTTTGAAGTACTTTCGAATTAAAATAATACATATTAAAGAAAATTAAAAAAAATTTAATCTGTATTGCATTACACCAACTGGTGTAGATTATTCACACATTTTGCATTGCCACAATTAGCGTTGAAAATTCAATTCTAGTATAATTTTTGATCAATTTTTATAGTAATTGTAATCGACGGGCCGAGATATTCTGGTTGGTAGGGCGTTGGATTCGCATCCCTTACGCTGAGGTTTCGAAACTGCCAGCCGAAGATTATCTGTGTGTGGTGGATGTTAAATCTGTCGTGGTCACAAAGTTCTCCATGTGGAGAGTAAGGTCACTGGGAATACTGGGCCTAATGTTACCGTTCTTTGTTTCAGATCTAAATTACGATCTGGGGATGAATTAATAAAATGCATGAATGATGCTCGCCGCGTAAAAAGGGTCTGTGAGCTGAAAGTCAGATTTCCTCCCACGGTTGCTCAGGATTCCATACCCTCAGAAGCTACTGCACCCTTCTTTCCGTTGTAAAGCGGATCCCTAGAACAAGAACAATTGTAATTATTTAATAAAAAGTAACTGAAATAAAAAATTTCCTAACTACATAAGTAGGAATTGATTTTAGAAAAATATTTTTATAATACTTGTTTTTATTATAAAAGCCATTTGTAATACACATTTGTAATTATAAAAGCCATTTGTAAATTGAAGGAAAAAAAGCACTTTTGCTTAGCAGCTAAAAAATTTAAGTTTTTTTTTAAATAATCAGCCTATGATAACCATGTTTTTTTTTTCAGGTTTAGAGTTAGATAAAAGAAATCAATAGACAGCTTTCACAAAAGTTGATAAAAAGAATCTTGCGCTTTACGAAATTTGAAACTGTAAACTTCTTGTCCATTTTAACCTGACACTTTTCAAACTGTACTTAACTAAAATAATTACCTAATTTGCAGACCTTAAATTTCCGCAATTCAGTATTTAAGTTTCTACTTTCAAATGTGTATGAAATTTGAAACCTCTTTTCTAAAACTATACTGTACATACACAATAATTTTACAAAACAAATTTATTTATCAATTTATTGTAACACTTTGTATTCGTTTCATTTTATTTTCTCTTCATAATTTTCTGAAATAAGATATCAGATTTTCTCGAACCAATCTAATTAATTTTTCCATTACCATCTTCCCATTAAACTACCAAAGGAATACTTTAATTATTAGCATATATGTCAGAACAGCAGAGATTTCAAAGAAAAAATAATAATATCTGAAACGAGAAAACAGGATATTTAAAGGGAAATTCTTTATAATAATCTAACCTATCCTAATTAGATCCAGGTAATCAAAATCTTTCTCTGTTAAACAAGCATTCATAAAAAAATAAGCGATTATATACTAGAAAAAGATCAGGAAATGCAGTAAGTGCATTAAATCGATGTTACCGAATTATTTTTCTTCTTTTTATTCACCAATTACATCTATTCCCTTTATTCTTGAAAGTTTTGCATGTCGCAAATATTTAATAAATTGATAAGAAATAATCTCTTTAGTGTATTTCTATCTTAAAATGTGCTGTTGTTGTTGTTAAACAAGTATCCCAAAAATTTCGTCAAAGCTTTTAATTATTCTTCTCAAAAACAATATTTACTTTTACAATTATATATGCAACCAGTTTCTAAGTTAACAAATTCAGTTCAAGAGAAATGTTATTTATTTAAAGTGCTTATTTCTTTTTAAAGGTAAACTAATTATATTCATTAAATCTTGCTTTATTTCTTGTACCTTGAAATTTCTTTTTTTAAAAATCTAAAGTCTTTGGTGAATCATTTGAATACACAATGCTTATTTTTTCCTAAAAAAGTTCTGAAATGTGAAAAAAAAAATATTATTAAAAATGAAATATACTTTTATGAAATAAAAATATTTTTGAACATTGACTGCGTTATTATTAAAAACAAGTTTTGGACAAATTCTCATTATTTGTTCTAGTCTTAAAGTGAGCAATTAAAAATACATGATAAACACAAAAATAATATTATGATAATGATTTTTATTCATTTTTCTTTGTTTAAGACTGTATTCATTATTTGACTTAACTTTACTGCATTGTATATATATATAAGACTTGACTTAGCTGAATGGTTAAGTCAACTTACGATCAAATTTCCCACTAATGAAGCCTTCAAATTAAAATAAAAAAAGAGATAAAGCTCTTTCGATAAAGAAAATTTCTGTATTTATGCTGATTTATTCTAATTTAAATCAATTATATTATCCCCCCAAGAAAGATTATTTCAAAATATTACAAGCTTTGCATTCTTCTCATCATATCATTAGAACAGTTTGAAAAACAATTTTAATAAGCATAATATTCTTTTAATTTGTGGAAATAGCATTTTAGAATTGTTTTTAATTAACAAAATAACATTTTAGAACTGTTTTTGTTGTTCGTTAGAGAGCAACAGTTCATGGTTTTAAGAAGGATGAGGAAATGGAATGTCTTAATTAATTTTGTTGGAATGTTTTAATTACAATTTTGGTATTTAATTTTACTTTTCCCTCATAAGTACGGGTTTTAAACAGAGAAAGCTTCTCGCGTCTTTATAGATTAAATTACTGAGTATAACAAAAAAATGTTTTTTAAAAAAAATTCCCATATCGATATAAGTAAAGATAAACGAGACAAAATAGCATCTTTTTTCAAAAAGAAATCATCTGTTATAATCTAATTTCACTCAACATATTGTCGTAAATGAGCAACAATGGCTTGATGGAAGCTTTAGAATGTTAACTTTTAAATAATTTTCCAAAATTTCACATTCCTTTTGAAACAAAAAATTTAGACTTAATAATAAATATACGTAAAATATCATCAGAAATTTCTTGGTTTTTGCTATTGATTGATAGAATCATTTTTTTTGTTTTTTTCTTTGCTAAAATTGAATAGAAATATTTTCATTCTGTTTATTGGACGGACAAGATTTATAATTATAAAAAATATATATTGATTTTATTATTGTTGTTTATTAAATAACTTCAGTCAAATATTATTAAAATTCAACATAAAATAGTATGCTATTAACTTTAGTTTTATTAAAACAAGATAATAACAATTCCTTTTCTTTGCAATGATTGCAAATTACTCGTTATTCATTGGAAAATTATCAGAATACAAAAAACCGATTAATTTTTAAACAATTTATGACAGCATTTCAAATTGCAGGGATGACTGAGCAGGATCAGTAACATTAGAAATTCTCAGTTCTATTACTTTCTGCTAAAAAAGGCTTTGAATTTCAGGCATAGCTTTTGAATCAGACTTTTAGAATGCTTAATGTGTCAGGATTTATTCAAATTATCGGTTTTATTCAGATGTTTAAAATGTGTTTAAAGCAATTAAATCAGTAATTTTCTCTTTGACAATGATGACTGTTTGAAATCTTAGATGCTGATTTCGTCTTAAATCGAATTTTTAATTTTAATTTTATTAATACTAAATACTTATTCCTTTGAGTTTCTTACTCCAAATTAAAATTGCTCAGAATTTAATTTTCAAACTTTATAAAATAACAAAATTAATAAAAGAATTTTTTTATCATTTCCATTTTCTTTTAAGTGAAAGGAAATTGGTATTGTGATAACAGTTAAATGAAATTGCTAAAGCCGTTTGCCTATCTGTCTCAATCAGAAAGATGTCTATTTATACACTTAAATAGACATTTTCGTTGCAATGAAAATATATATAATCTAATTATTTTGTAATAATTGATTTCTAATCTTAATTGATAAATTATGTTATAAATAATTTTACATTGATAAAAAAATGTTTGAAACATTATGAGATATTGTATATCAAGAAATAAGAGCCTAGGAAGTTAAACTTGCATCTGAACTTGAGTGACAGTAGTTACATCCAGCTCTAACTTACATAATATAGTTGTTATTAAGGTTATTATTAAAGTTATAGTTGTTATTAAGTTATATGTTAAATAAGTTATATATTAGAGTTATATAGCTAATATAATAAATAACAGTTTTTAAATATTTTGAAAATTAGTTTTTTATTGAATAAAGAATATAAAATATATCAATACATTTTTAGTTTAGTTTTAGTCTTTTCTCCATATACTTGGAAAGAATGTTCTTTTAGATATATGTATATACATAGAGTTAGATATAGAGATATATGTATATGCATAAGTTAGAGTTAGATATGTATTAGCTAGATATATGTATAGGCTAGAGTTACATTTGTATTAGTTAGATATATGTATAGGTTAGAGTTATATATGTATTAGTTAGATATATGTATAGTATAGAGTTAGATATGTATAATATATAGAGTTTGGCATATGAATTCGTTAAATTGAAGGAACTTGTTATACGCTATTAAACACTGAAACAATTTATATGAAGTTAAATGTATCAATATATTGAAAAACCATAAAAGAATTCCTTAAATTTGTATCATGTTTTAGTTTAAATTCCTCCATACAAAATGATACGTGATAAATCGATACACTTTATATAGCCTGAAACACACAGTTTCGAGATAAAAAGTAAAATTTAGCAGAAATCGTAATTAAAAATTTTTATTTTAAAGAAATTTTAGCAATAAGAACTCATATAATAGAACAAATAACATCGCAAATAGCTACCGCTGCAATTAATAACTTGCTAATCAATATAGCATTGTTATAATTATAAAAGAAATAATTTAATTTTAGCAAATATAATTGGAAGCAAAGATAAAAGAATATCTTGCAACTTAGAAATGTGGTGGAAATCGACTTTTAAAAGAAAATTCCTAATAAAAATCCCTCACTGAGAAAAATAAATTTTCTTCAGAGAGAAATTTCGAAATGTCTTGGAAACAGAAAAGAAAATTGGAGTCCAATAGAAATAAAGAAAATAATAATGAAACAAAACAAAGTTCTTCTGGAATTAAATCTCTGTTTTCGGCTTATAAAATCAGAAAAGATATTTGTATTTATGTTGTGTTATAAGTTGTGAAAACGTAACTAGCGACGTATCAATGAAATAAGAAACTGAGAAACTTCTATTCGAAAAATCGAGTTTTGCCAGTAGGTTTTCAAGTAGGTTATTCTTATTTCTTATGAAAGTTCCTACTTTGTAACAACGCTAACTGAATTCTCGAAGCATTTTTGAAGAGACTTCTCTCTAGAAAATAATCCAATTTTATCGGATAAAAAAAGTTTTGGCGTACTTCAAAAAGCGTCGCCTTTCGCCAAGCCGCCAAACACCTTTCCAATATTATCAAGTAAGGTAAAAAAACCACTATTTTCTGTCACTACGAAAAAAGAAAAAGAAAGAGAAAGCTTGACATGCGGTCCATCGACAATAGGCACTGAATCAATGTTGAAGTGCCATAACCTACTCACCAAGATAGCATTTATTTATTTATTTTCTCATTTTTTGAGAATTCAATAAATCGTGTTTTCTCTTGAGTAATAGATTTTACCAGCGGACGTTTTTATATGCAAAGAAAAAGTAAAGTAGGTCGGTACAAGTCCCTAAAACCAATTCAGAAATGTATTCTTTTTCAATTCTGATTTATTCAGCTAATTTGATTTGTTCGATTCGCAATTTCGTTGACAGATTAATAAAAATTAAGATAAATTATATTTTCAGCAAAGAATAAATATATAATCAAATCAATTATTATTTACCTCTGAAAGACTTTTTACTAATTTTGAATCATGGCAAGATACTTTATCAATAATCAATATCATTAATAATAATGGATATCAATAGTATCAGTATCATGAATTAATATTACTATATTTTCTACCAATAATTTAATATTAATACAATACTAAACTTTATGTTCCTACTTGGAATGAATTAGTTGACATTATTTTATGTTCTCCAGAGAGAAATTTATGCTATTTCTTTTTCAGATTATTTTTTTTCTCTTCATTCATTTATAAAATATATAAGATGAATTTCTAAAAAATATATTAGACAACCTTTTTCTTTTCATATGCTTCTAAAACGAAAGTAAGCAAGAAAATGTCGAAGTGTAAATTTGTTAAGTTATTATTGATATTTCTAATACCAGTAGAAACTGAGAGAACGAAATATGCTTGGTGTTTTGCTTATAATTGCGTGACTCCTCTTAACATTGATAAATCTACGGTGGTGAAATAATAATGATGGAATCGGTGAACTCCACATTAAAATTCCAATTGCACTAAAGATCTGTCATGTATGCGAGATCGGTGTATGTTAAATATGACTTCATGATCTAAATGTCATATAGCTCTCATGATGTTAAAATCTGGGGAAGGAAGACAAACTCTAGGTGTTGTCGTCGTTAACTAACGTCGTTTTAGTGAGAGTATAAAATTTTGCATTGCATACTTAATAATCATACAACGAAAATAAAAATAATTTTATCTGTATATCTTATGTTCTGGCAAAAAGGTATCAAATCTTTTGGTTAAACTAAGTTACTGCAAACATAAATTTAAATATCTTTTAATAATATTTACCGTTAAATATCTTCAAAATATCCTTGTCGTGATGTTACGAAAACACTTTTATAATATTCAATTTTTATTCCCTGACTGAAATTAGCACAATAATATTTTAAAAATGCAATAACTCAAACAACTATTATATTAACCATATAATTTTTATTTTTTTACAACAGTGTTATCTAATTTCTACATTAAATAATTATTTTTACCAAAATAAATAAGGATGTCTTCCAAATAGAATTGTTACGAAAATAATGTTCTTTCTTGTTTGTTAATGTGTCCTAACAATGCATTTCGTCGAACGGGTGCAATCAAAGTTCCAGTTCGATAATCCAATTATCAATTATTATAACCAAAATATCAATACTTTATATCGCATAATATTTATGATTTAGCTACATTCTTAATAAACATGCACATCCAATCTAATTATAATTTTTTCAATAATTTTTTGATAAAACCAATGATTTTGTTATAAAAAATAATGCATATGCATTTTGAATTAGTTTATTACATTATTTATAGTATAGTTCTTCTAAGATCAGCCTTCATTCACGATCAGACGTGGACCACTCAAACCTTGCTTTGTCATTGGAAGCCCATTAGGAAGGGCCCTTCTAATGGGTTTCTATGATACCACCATTAGAAAGTTCCGACACAGTTTCTAGGATTGCATTTCGACAGCTCTTTATAAGTGAAAAACGGTGTTGTATCGACGTTGATTAGAAAGATTGATGTAAAGAAAACAACATCCTAGAGTATTAATGGTAGGATTTATTACATGACGGTAGATTTACTTTATGATTTATTATATTTCATCGAAACGACATAGTTTACTATAATCTAATGAGTAAGAGATACTTTTTCAAATATTTCTTTATAAATCTATGTGAATATATTTCATTAAATCAGGGACACGATTAGGCATTTTGTGGCTCAGAGAGGGCATATCACGCCTACCCCCTTATTTAATAAACTAAAAAATTTAGTTTCGTATATCAATGCATTTCAATAAACATTTTAACAATTCATTTTTAAAATTTAATGAGAATATGCATGTTTTTATTAGTTTATTTATTACGATTTAGGATAAAGA